>PVIR01008068.1:5266-58074 GCA_004026965.1 Petromus typicus
GGGGGAGGGGGGGGGGAGGAGGTAGCACAGGAAATACCTGGCATAAGCGCAGCAGTGGGGAACAGCCCCTGCAGCTTCCTCCGGCTCTCCTCCACCAGCTCCTCTTTGGACATCGGGAGCCGCAGGACGTCTATTACAATCTGAGCGGCTTCTAACTCCTTTTTACCCATCACCAGCGACTTCACATCCCAGCTGTATTTCTTCCCATAGCGATCGCATATCTCTTGAAACACCTTTGAATACAGCTGCTCGGTATCTGCAGAGACAAAAAGCCGAGAGTGAGAAGGTGCCAAGAAGTGACGGAGGGTCGACCGTGTTGATAGCCGCTCTGGGTCAGGTCAGCAAAAATGCGCACTGCATGGGGCATTAAAGCCCACACAATACCCACTGTCCACAGCGGAGGTCAGCGAACCTCTCGGAAAACACAGTGCTCCTAACACGCACAGCCACGTTTCTGTGTCATCACTCCCACGCTGTCACTGTTTGGGTGAGGTGGCAGAGGTCATCTAGCGCTGGTTTAATGACTGCGTAGTTGATACGCAAACCCCATGCTGCACTACAGAAGGAAGCTGAGATCTCGAGAATCTGTGCATCTACGAGATTCCTAGATGCCCCACAGACGCTGGGTATAAGCCACATGCTTGTCTGCACTTAACATTTGCGAGTGCTTTTTCTGTGTTTTTGTTTGATACGTAGTATTGGGACACATATGGTCGGCTGGGGTACGCGTGGTTCTGTACAATACCAAACTTCGCCCTGCAGACACGTTGGTGACACCGGGACAGCGCTGAATGAGTAGGTACAACTCATTCGGTACACTTTCAGAAGGACGCTTGGCACCGCACTGGACAAGCAGTGAGCCCTCCCTCATGAGATGCTAGCTGTCCTGCGCCTTCAACACAGGTCTAGAAGATCAGCTCACCAAAAAGTCAATCAAGGGGCCAGCGAGGAGGCCTCATGGGTGTCCACCCAACACAGCAGCTTCAAGACCAGAGAAGTGGCATGGAGCTGACTGTGATATCAAGGGTCCAAAGGAGACAGAAAGGTTTTGTTCGAGTCTCTTCTCGGGGTCCTCCCTGGTCCGGGCTTTCTGTGGGCCTGAAACAGGCACCCTGTGCACGCAGCATGCCGAGATGGGGCTGATGTCCAAGTCACCAGACTAGACCGACCAACTCCCAAGTTCTGATGCGGTCAGACTCTGGCGTAGCTTTGACAGGAGGCCTTCACTTGGGTGAAGGCTTACAGGATGGATTCTGGATCTGCGTAGCTGGACTTGAGAGATCATGAAAGAACTGAAATGGCTTCTAGCTGGACTTCCCAAGGTGACAAGGGAAAAAGCAGCACATGACATCAACGGGCTTCCTTCTTTCCACAATCCGAAATGCAGCGCTTGGTCAGACAAAGAAAGTGTCGCCACAGAGAGAAGGCTGAATGTGTACCTGAGGTGTACGGTCTACCTTCACAGGAAACCACACATCTATCAATGCACTATAAACTTACATCCACGATCCGACTGGCTCAAAGTCAGTTTCCGTAGGTGCAGCTGTACGAGAGCAGATCTGCTGTCTACACACAGAGCTGTGCGGATGCGAACATGGACACTCCTATGCATGCATGCATTCTACCCAAACGTGCTTACGCATGGACAGAATCCATTCATGGGCACCATGTGGTTATCTAGAAGGACTCAAATCCTTCCGGAAGTCATCAGAGTGTGAACAGAACAGAGGATCCTGTTCTGTACGGGTCCTACTCTCTCCACCACCTGTGTCGCTGGTAGGTTTGTTCTGGATCCTGTCACTCTCTATCCTGAGCACAATGATCGCAGCCTACCACAGAATGTGCTGGCTGCGTCCACAGAGAACCGTGGCCTATGCAGGCTTTCCTCCTGGTCCCAGGGCTCACTGTCCCTGCTCTGGGGGACTCTCCAGACCTCCTAGGTGGCCCCCTGTGCCTCGTGGTCCCAGCCAGGCCTTGCATGTTCAGCCGCAGTACGGTGGTGCGGTGAGAGCAGCCGAAAGACCTCTCTTTCTTTCTTCTTGTGGCAGAAGTGCCCGTAGCCAGGCTGTCAGGTGCAATTTCATCGTCAGCTTCTCTGGCTATCTCCCCTACCTCCTGCTTTTTTACCACAGGCTTTTTTTTTTTTTTTTTTAACTGTAGTGCAGTAAAAGGTACAAAGTAAACCTCACACTCTACCCTGGTGGATCCTTGAAATTGCTAAGGCATGATCGGCAGGTTGGATAAATCAATGACCTTTTACGGAGTACAAAAGACAGCAAGTGAGACTTGAAGAGGAGGCCTCCGGGGGCGGATTGTATAAGAAGTTGCTGTGGGGATCTTACGGATCGTAACCCATCCTGGTAAAGGGAGGATTTCTGGGCCCGCCCTACACTTTGTTTCTCTGAAGAACTTGTAAGGACTCCTCTCCAGTCGTGTGCAGTACCCGAGCGCTCAGGGAGCAGTGAGCAGGCAAGATCACCCGCTAATGAGCGCTGCTGTTACTTCCGTGAGAGGCAGAGAAAGGAGCAAGGGCTTTCTGGGTAAGGAGGTGGGCAGACTGGCAGCGAGGTGGTACGTTTTACTCTCTGCTAAGAGGTGAGTCAGGAGTGAGTGAGAAAAGCAAAGGGAAGGATCGGACCAGGTAAGAAGATGCAGGTGTGACCCCCCAGGCTGCTGCTAATGAGGAGGAAGAAAAGGGCGTGAAGAAACGCAAATTCCAAAGACATAAAAATAGCTGTATCCTTTAAGATGATTTAAACAGTGTTTATTTAAAGCTCATAATGTCATAGAGCTTTTAATTTAAAACATACTGAGCTGGAGGATTATAAATCTGTAGGGGACCGCGCTGACGGCCACTTTTCTTCACAATTTAGATGAAATCACCCTAAATCCTCAGCACAATAAGGAAGGATCTAAACAAGTAATTAAATTCCTCAGATCGAATGATACGACGCAGCTGATGACAGCAGACTCAAAATTGAAGGCAGCACGTTTCACAAGGGGAAAAAGAAAGCTAAAACAAAGTAGGAGAGCAGAGAACTGCAGTGCCTATCTGCCCAGCGCACATTCCCGCCCACCTGCTGGGCTGAGCGTCTTTGTGAATTGCTTCTGTTGGCTCCACCAGGACACTGCGCTTTGTTTTTAACTTGGCACGGCCGGTGAAATCACCACGTTCCTTGGGTGACTTAAAAAGCACGCAGGAAGTGGACCTCTATCTTGGGTGGGGTGCATGGGGCACAGGAGGGCACCTGAAGGGACTGGGTAAACTGTGGTTGGAAAAGCCAGATGGGAAGGTGGGCGTAGGACACCGGCCAGGGGCCAGAAGGACGGCATATTCATCAGGAGCTGCAGGTGTGCCTCCAGGTGGGAAAACACACTGCCTCCAGCTGAAATGCATGACCACTGCGAAGAGAGGCCTGCCCCTGGCCCTCAGGAAGGCTGTGCCCACGGCCCATAAGCGCAGTGTCTCAGAAAGACGTCCGACAGCTGCATTTGGTGATGTCTCGTACACATCATCGGTGGATCCTGTAGGTGCGGATTCAACCGACCAGACTAGAAAGAGAAACTGTCCTGCGCATGTACAGACGTCTCTCGAGAAGGCTCCGCACATGGACTGTTTACCTAGCATTTCCATCCTGGTAGGCACTGAGTCAGCTGGATGATATAAGGCGCTCTCCGGGAGGCGGCTGGGTCCTGGCGTATGCCAAACCGTACCCATTTATAGAGGAGGCCTGCACATTCCAGGACTAAGTCTGCGTGGGGGTCCGAATGGATGTTCTGTAGCTAGTAGAAGAGGACCGTCAAGGTAAATGCTCCTGAACACATTTTTATACCTTCACTGTTCGTCTTTGGTGTTTTATATGTGTCTAGGAATCTATTTCTTCTGTCTTTTTCAACTTATGGGTGTACAGGTTCTCAAAATAGGTGTTGATTATCCTGTTTTCCTCTGGATCTGCGATGATTTCACAGATTTCATTCTAAATTGTATGGACTGGAAGCCTTTTCCTTCCCTTTTTTTAAAAAAAATATAAGATTGGCTAAAGGTTTGTTATTTGTTTATTCTTTCGAAGAACCAAATCTTTGGTTTATTTTTTTTGGATCATTTTCTTAGTTTCCACTGCATTAATTTTTGCTCTGATCCTTATAATATCTTTCCTTTTGTGAGCTTTGGGTTTCTCTTGCTCCTCTTTTTCTAGGAGTTTGAGGTTCGGCATTAGGTCGTGTATTTGAGCTCGCTCCATTTTCATAGTGTGGGTGCTCATTGCTATTAATTTTCCTCACAGTACTGCTTTCATTGTGTTCCACAGATTCCTGTATGTGAACTGGCATTATCGTTTAATTGTAGAAACTATCTAATTTCTTCTGTGACTCACCAGTTGTTCAGGAGAGTGTTGTTCCATTTCCATGTTTGTAAGGTTACTAGCATTTCTTTGGCTACTGATCTCCAATTTCAAGGCACTATGGTCTGACAGTATACAGAGGATAACTTCAATTCCTTTGCATTTATTTAAATGTGCTCTGTGACATAGTATGTGGTCTGTTCTGGAGAATAACCCAGGAGCAGCTGAGAAGAATGTGTGTTCTGATTCTGTGGAGGGTGGCACAGTCTGTAGTCACGACGCTTGCTGAAGCTACACTGACAACCAAACCCAGCACGTAGTAATGAACCTGCTGACGCCAACTTTCCAAGAGTTTCCAATAAGCACACAGCACACACGGATAAGTGTGGGACGGTTAAATGGAAAGGCAGTTCTGCGCACTTGGGATAGTCCCAACACCCCGTTTCTCAAAGTGTGCTCTGCAGACCCATTACCAGCATCCCCTGAGAGGGGAAAGAAAGTGTAGAGCCTCGGGCCTCGCCTAGACAGGCACTGGGGCGTGCATGCTGACCAGCTCTCTCAGAGACCTGCAGGTACATCAAAGTGGAGATCTGTGGAGCTGGGGCTGTCTCTCTCACCAACTCAGATGCTCTCAGGCCAGCGATTCAAACCCAACTGAGCACAGTCTAAACTTAATGTGCAGATTGATTGGTAGAAATGAAAACAGTCTCAATGGCATTCGTGCCAACTTTCACACTTTCCTTTACGCTGAATCCCATTAGGAGACACACACACACATTCCTTTCCCATCTCCTTCCCCTGACCCTGAAACAAATTTATGTTAATGCATTTGTTGTGAAAGCCAGATTTCTTAAATAAGAAAGCTTGAAGATGTCCCTTTCTAAAGTTAATTGCAATGAATGATTCCAATTAATTGGAGTTCTCAGTTAATCAAGATTAATTAAGTAAGACTGAGTCAAATGAGATGAGAATGGTAATGAAAACCACACATATGCACACACACATATACAGCCAAGAGGACACCGTCTCAAAAGGACATGTTAGCAAGCTTGTTTATTTAAGAAATGTACTTTGGAATAAGAGCAGGAACACCTTACCGGGACATGCTATATTTCAAGGATTGGATAACTGCTCCATTTAATTCTTAAACAGAAATTGAGAAAAACTCCCCCCTCCCCTTGGTGATGGGATCATTACACATGACAGTAGTTGTCCTTGGTGGCCCTGACTTGAGAAAAGCCACTAGAAACTGCACATATTTGCCATATGTGTGTGGTCTGGCATGTGTTCCTCTCCTGTTTTCAGGATAGATACTGCTGGAAAATGGAGGCCCACTTGAAAAAAATGACCATGTGATCAGAAACACAGCCAGGCTGACCACTAACGTATGGACGGCAGGGAACTGGAATGCAGGACTTGGCAGAAAGGTTTTTGCTTCTCCAAACTGCTACATCTTTTTTGAGCTTGTTTTGTGGTGCCGGGGATCAAACTCACAAACTTGTGTTTGCAAAGTAGGCGGTGTCACCGAGGAGCTAAATCCCTCTTAAAATATATCAAAAAACCTCAAATATTTTGAAAAAACCTAAAAGCTAGATCTGTTATCTAGGTTTGCCTGGGGCTTTGCTTGACCTTTCTGCACAGTGAGGGTTGCTTGGTAACTCCCACAATTACAATGGAAGGAGGGTCCTGGAAGGTCATCCTGGGCCACAGTCATTAAGCACTGTTCCTTGCATGCCAGCATGCAGCTCAGAGCCTGGGTCAGCCTGCCAGTGTGGAGAGGGTGAGGCGCCCGGGAGAGGCTCAGAGCAGGAAGTTCTCACAAGGACAAAAGGTAAGCATCAGATGCACCCTGATCCTGGGCTGCTGGCCTCAGGGAGCTGGAAGGAACCAACAGGAAGTAAGTAGGGCATTGCAGGGACGCAGTGCTGAAGCAGAGGAGCTATTTTCATGGAGAAGGAAATGTAGAAGCAGTTTAAAGAACTGGCATCTCTAGGGGGACGCGGATGCTCACTGATCCAGGTGACATCTCGTGCTCCTTTCCCCAGGCCTGCCATCAGAATTCATTCATGGAAAAATGTGCGGTTTTCAGATTCTGACAAGTAGCTAAGGAGTGGTACAGAGCAGAACACGAACCAACTAAAGTTTTAACTTTCCCCTGAATTATAACTCAGTATAAATTTCAAAGCACTGACCCCAGTTACTTTGCTCTCTGGGGCAAACCTTTAAAGATGTGCAAGTCTCCTGTCGGTAAGGTAAATACAGAGCGGACTATTGATTAGAATCAGAGAGGAATGACGGTGAGAATGTGGTATCAATCTTGGGCATACAGAAATGACAGACAGCCACCCTGCAATTGGGACAGGCAGACCAGTGTCCTGAGTACCTATTCTGTGCCAGGCAAGGAGAAAATATCACTGGGCTCCCAAACAGCTCCTGCAAGGCTAACTCTACCAGTCATTTTTCAGAAAAGAAAATCTGATCACTATTTCTTCAAAATCGTGCAGAAACACACAGACACTTGCACAATGAGTAACTAGGAAAAGGCCAATCTAGACACTGGAATGTTGTCTTCATGTGTATCACCATCCAGCCAAGGATGAGGCCTGAATAGCAAATCGGGCAGAAAGTTCTGGAAGCAAAGTAGAGATTCCCTGTGCTCTGGTGAGCAAGACGACAGGGTAGTAAGAATGTAACATGAAGAGAAGCATAATGATTCACTCTTCAATAAACAAACACTGCATGTTGTAAGCAGGCTGACAGTATTTCTCCAACAGCCACTGTGCCCTTTGTGTTGTCCTTCACAGTAGAGAGGACGTTTAGTTCTCTGCCATGGGTGTTCACCTCTACAACTGAGCTTCTGTGGAAGAAGAAGCACGTTCTGGTGTTTAGGATTTAAGACAGAAATGCATAATTGGTAAGGTCTGGGTAATATTTGCTTCAAATCTTGGGAGTATTTGCTTCAAATTAGAGGCTAAATCTTAGAGAAAGTTAGGGTTGGAGGCAGGTCCTCCTGTGGTTGTAAGCTGTCATTTCTGAATTGTAAGGGAAAACTAATACAAGGGCTTAAATAGACTGGTAATGTTAATTTAATGGTGTGATCTTTTGCAAAGTAAGACTTTCAATTAGGATTCAGTTATGACTCACTGGCATTAGTAATTATTCCACTGAGTGGGTGGGGGTATTGACTTGAAGCTTTTGTTTGTTTTTGTCTGAAAATCCATATTTAAAAGAAAAATCTTTTTTTTTTTTTTTTTTTGAGACAGGGTATTGCTTTTATAGTTCAAGCTGGCCTGGAGATCAGCCTCAAACTCACATCACAGCAATCCTCCTGTCTCTGCTTCCCAAATGCTGGGATTACAGGTACGAGCCACCACACCTGGCCCTGTCGTATGTGGTGCTGATTGCTGGTGGGTGTGAGTCTCCACGCCTGGCACTGTTGTATGTAGTTACTGGGGATTAAACCCAGGTCCTTGTGCTTGTAAGACAGGTGCCAGAACCACTGAGCTAAATCCCAGCCCCAGAAAAATATTTTTTAACTAAAGTGATTTAAACATCTTTGGTAGATCGCACATTTCTCTGTGGAAACATACCTATAGTGGGGGAAAAAAATGAATATCCACTGTTAGGATCCTAAATTTCACTGTAAAACTTAAGGTATGAAACTTATAGAATAAAACACAATGAAATCCTTAGAGCATTGCATTCTGAAAGTTCCATACACAGGCTATACAAAGTAAGAGCCACGTGGGGACACGTTAATAAACAGGCTGTATTCAAAATGAAAAGACACAAAGAGCACACCGGAGATGGACAGACAGTATTTACAACACACACGTGTAGTGCCTCTGTCTTTCTGTGACCCATACAAAGAGTACTTGGACACAGAATAAGGAATTGAACTTCACAACTCAGCAGTAAGACTGACAACTTGTAGAAGACAGAGTAATTGTCCCCTAAAAATACCCAGAACCTGTGCATACAGCAACTCCCAAAGAAAGGGAATTTGGAGATATGATTCAGTAAGAACGTGGACTGGGGGAGCCTAGTAGAATCACAAGATCCCAGCAGGACTAGGGGATCAGAGTCAAACAGCAAGACATGAACTGGAAGGAGAGGCCGAACCCACAGGGTGTAGTGGGCTCTAGCACCCAGAGGGGCCAGGAGACAGCGTCCCCACTGAAGCCTCTGAGGGCGTGCAGCGCTGCCAGCACCTTGATGCTGCCTACTGAGACCGAGAGCAGACTTCTGGTCTCCAACACTGAGATACTAAACTCCTTATTGTTTTAAACCACTAGTTATGCAGCGATTTTTTTTAAAAGCACTAATAAAAGGCTCACACATAACCCGATGTAGAAAACACATTTGTGGTTTCCTTCAAAGTCAAGCGTACACCTGCTATTAACTAGGACGAGAGTCATTC
The DNA here is from genome assembly GCA_004026965.1 of Petromus typicus. NCBI lineage: Eukaryota > Metazoa > Chordata > Mammalia > Rodentia > Petromuridae > Petromus > Petromus typicus. The sequence continues at coordinate 14,027 of PVIR01008068.1, forward strand.
CGGTCCTGATTCTGTCAGTCAGCTTCCCATGCCTGTGACAGGTTTCAGAGTTCGGTCAATACAAAAACAGCAAAGGTTTCCTGGGGCTGACATTGCAGAGGGTTTGGTCCATGATGGATGACTGGCTTCTGCACTTCGGAGTACGCCTGTTCACTTCACGGTTAGGAAGTGGGAGACCACCGGGACCCAAAGTCCCTTCTGAGGACACCCCAAATGACCTAGAGAACTTTCCTCGTCCTGCTCCAATAGCACCACGCTGGGAACCAAGCCTTCAAGTCGTGGGACTCTGGGGCCACTGGAGACCTGAACCACACAGCACGGGTGTTACTGATGGAACGGAAAGTGCGTGTTTACATCAGGACCCACGCAGACACACGTAGCAGACGCTTCCTCTGCAGTGCTCAAAGCCTGGGCAGGGCTCAGAAGATCTCAGGCGCTCTGTGGATACTCCAGCTGTGGTGCATTCACAACAGCACACTGCTTACCAGGAGTGAGAAGAGGACAGCCGCTCCAGGAACACAAAACAGGAACGTGCTTTCCGGAATGACACTCAGGGAGAAGCCAAGTGAACATTGAGGATGTGCTGCTGTCACGCAATGCAGGAGGCTGAGTGAGGTACACGCAAGAAAGGTTCATCTCACTCACTGGTCTAGAGGTCAAGGACGTGGTGCTCTGTGCGATCGGCTCAGGGATCACCAGTCCCAAAGATCTCAGTGTGTGACCAGGGGCCCAGTCCCTGCTCACCTGACGCTAACATTCTAGGGCATGCCCCAGCGACCTAGTTCCTTCACAGTAAAGGTTCTGCCACCCTAACTCCTATTAGGCTGCAGGGCATGGCCAGGCTCTGTCCCCAGGGCTGTCCTGCCTGGGACACAGGACAGCAGAAGCAGTGCGTGGCCTCTGCACAGCGTCCAGCTATCTTCAGGTACACACTCCACACCCACACCTCCTGGATAAGGACAGGTTCCACCTTCTTCTCCATCTCATTATGGGCGGGGATAGAAGGGATAACTGAGTAGAAGAGCAAATGAAATACCTGGCTCACAGCGAGTAACAGCATGGCCCTGACACCGAGCCAGAGAGGTTCCTCGGACTGAAGACACCATAGGTAAGGGCTGAGGGCAGGGGCTGGAGTTGTCCAGTGGCAGGAGCTGTGCAAGGGCTCGCCCAGCAGCCCTCAGCACTGGTGGGGATCCAAAGCGGCGGATCTCTGTTTGCACATCTGAACTAGCTGGAAATCTTTAGCCCTACACGGGGGAGTCTTACACCCTGCAGATACTGGGATTGAAGGACGGAGTTCCTTCGCTTGTGGGGTAAGCTGACGAACATAACCGAGAGGCCGCAGCCCCTGATGCATACTGCAAGATGCCTCTGGTACACTGGCCTGCTGTCAGTCTCTCCCTTCCTCCAGAAAAAGCTTTGGTGACTGTTCTGCTCATTCAGCAGAGGGCCTTGGTGCATGCACTAATACATCCTCACTCTTCTTACTGACCTCCACTTTCTGTGTCTTGGTCCCCTTTCTATCTGCAAGAGATTTATCTCCCTTTCTCCTATTAGCTAGCTTTTATTATTTCTCCTAAACAGACCTTAATAAGCCAAGAAACACTTATAACTTAAAGGGATCACTCAGTCAAAATTAGTCATAGACTTATGGGTTTAGGGGTGTAACTCAGTGGTAGAACAAATATTTACCATGCACAGCCTGTGGTTGATGACCACTACCAAAGAGGGAGTTCTAAACAAGTTTTATTTTTCAGTTTACTTTTTGTTCTGGAAAGTATCATCAAGCCAGGTTGGAATACACTTAAAAATTTAAGTCCTTTTAGTGGATTCATTATTCAACAACAGAATCAAAAACCACCTCTAGCAACTCTACTGAATTTTTCTGTTACTTATCAAGAATAGTGATGCTGTAATTTTCCCTTTCTTCCCTCCCTGCCTCTTTCCTTCCTTCCATTTTTCTTTCCTTCCTTCTTTCTCCTTCTTCATCAGTTTCCTTCCCCTTGTCCCTCCTTCCAAGACCTTAAGACACCGATTCATAATTAGGGGTAGATTTTGCCCATTTACAAATACCTTCAGGAGAATGTAAATCTATTTTTTTCAATGAATCTTTCTTCTCCTATGTGATTTAAAAGTGTATGAAGCAATGACGATTAATCTCTATGATGGGCACAGAAAGAATAAAAATCTAATTTGTAAGTCAAGAGCAACAAGGACAGACAGGAGAATTCAGCGGCACAGGAACAAAGGATCTGTGGGCTATTTATAATTAGTTAGAAATGATGCAAACTACATTGCTGCAAATGGAGATGTGCACAACCACTACCGAGAAACTCAAAAATACCTAGCAAGAGAAGAGACTTGAAAAGCTACATCAGGAAGAAGGAAGACAGAAAAACATAAAACAGAAAACAACAAAATACCACCTGCGAATCCTACTGTTTCAATACTGGGATGACATGTAAATGATTCAACTACTCTGGTCAGAGAGTAGAGGTTAACAGGACAGATTTAGTCATAATCTCTAAGTTGTGGTTCAAACATACAAAGTCTAAATTACAGGTACTGTTATAGTCCACGACAGACTGTCATCAGTGTGATGAATGTACTTATCCACTGTTCTCCCACTTTCTGCAGCTGGTCTGCAAGTCCTCTTTTGCGAGTGTCTTTAGTTGCCCTGTCATGGCTGCCTTGGTTCCCTGAATCACTTCAAAAAATTTACTCTTACAGCCATTCTTACTTTGGGGGAAGAGAAGAGCCGGAAGTCACCTTGTGGCAGATCAGGTGACTAAGGTGGATGTGAGGACTCAGTGTCATGTTTCCTTTGAGAGAAACTGCCATTAATGCAGACTCAATGAGTGTTGTTTCAACAATATGGAAAATGCTGGAATTTTCCAGATTTATTGTAGTAAAAGACAAACCACCTTCGTCTTCACTAACTCCCACTGCTAAAATCAGACTTATCTTTTACTCTAAGAAATTGGTGCTTTTTAATTTAATCATGCATGGCATTTTTCTGGCACTTCTCATATGTGCTTTGTACACACACAAGTATGAAAAGCCTGGAGGGGAAAGGGTAGAGAAGATACTCCTTGCAGACGGCAGCCTGAAGACAGCTGGCAGGCTGTAACGGTATCAGATGGAGCAGATCCCAGATAGACACTGTGATCAGAAAGCAAATAGGAGCTTCAATAGAAAGGTCTCACAGTGATAAGAGGTCCATTCTATCAACAAGATGCAACAAGGGGAAACCCAGACACAAGAAGCCAAAACTGCTGGAATAGAAAAGAAGGAAAGCACACTCTATGGGGCCAGCTGGAGACACCGTATCGGTCTCTCTGTAACGGGATGCAAAGGAGGCTGGAGGAGAACAGAGAAACACGAGGCTTGACTGAAGCATGGAGAACGCTGCCCGCTAGGCAGAAGGCACAGATAAACAAAAGAACATGGCACCAGACAATAACAGCAGGGAGACACAATATGGTTCTCCAGGATGGGCCGTACCGTAGGTCATAAAACAAGTCTCAAGATATCTGCAGAGAACTGAAGCTGCACAGAGCACATCCCCCAACAACAGTGAAATGAAACTGGAACTCAGTAATGAGAGAAATTTAGAGAATTCACAAATATGTGGACAACAGCCCAGCTCCTCCTAAGTACCTATGGATCAAAGAAGAAATCCTTATAAAAAAATCTTTGGAGGATACTTGGGGAAAACCGTATCGTGAAGGCATTCAGTTGGGAAGTTATGCCTACAGCATTCTGTATTAAAAGCAAACGAGGCATGAAAGACGGGATGTGGGCACAGCAGCACAAGTCAGTGCTGCCAGCGCTGCGAGGCGGAGGCAAGTGTAACAAGCTCAACACCACCCGAGCAACATAGCAACGTAGCAAGATCCTAAAGTAAAAAGGGCTGACGATGTAGCTCAGCCTGAAGGCCTTGGATTCAGCACCCACGAACACAAAGCAAAGATTTTGTTAACCTCCAGCAGGGCCTCTCTACAAGGACTCTGGGATGTATTAAGAACTCAAACACAATTATCTTCTCTTAATGTGACGTTCACACTCAGAAGTCAACGAGGGTGGCAGATGGTCGATAGAACAGTGTGTAACACCTTCCCAGAGGCGGCCCTGTCGGTCTCGGGAAACAAACAACACGGTCAGCCTCCATAACTTCAGCAGAGCAGGGATAAGAAGGAAGTTGACTCTTCCCAGCTCCTGGGTGGAGGGTTTTCTTCTCCTCACTTTACAGTGTGCCCCTAAGACGCCTTCACTTAGGTAATGTAGCCTGTGGTTGAATTTTAGGAGGTAAGTCCACTCACAGAGCTTGGCGTGGGTGGGCCGTTCCCAAACCCTCTTCTCCAGAACTACTCTCCCTGTGTCCTGGGCTGAGTGCGATGCGGAACTCACATATCCCTAAGCTTTGTGAATGCGAGAAAATGACCGAATGGGACTAGAATGTGCACAAAGGCTCAAAGACACCCTCATCCCAAATTTCTGTGAAGGCTTTTAAAGGTCTTGCTTTAGACCCTGACAACAGCGATGGCTGAGGATGAACCGTTTTCGCCCTCTCCCTGGGATGAGAAGTTAAACCTACTCCATTAGCCGGGGATGTCCCTAGGAGCAGAACCCTTCTTTAATAGGCAGCATCCTCAACTTCTCCAGGCTTTACCAAGATGTTTACCAGAAAAGAGACCAGCCAGGCATGGTGCTACATGCCTGTCACCGCGGCATTTTACAGGACTGATGCAGGACTGCAAGTAAGAGCCAAGGCTGGGGAACTCACCCAGCTAGCAACTCCCGCCTCACAGTAATAAATGGAAAGAAGGGCCTGGGAATTAGCTCAGTGGTTCCGGATCCTGCCTTGCAAGTCCCAGGTAACCACATATAACAATGCTGGGAGTGGAGACTCATGCCCACCAGCAATCAGAACTACATAGCACAGGGCAGGTTGAGGTGGATCACGCCTGTAACCCTAGCCCTAGGGAGGCAGAGACAGGAGGATTACTGAGAGTTAAAGGCTGAGCTGAGGGCCAGCTTCCAGTACAAAAGCAAGACCATGTCTAACAACAACAAAAAAGAAGAATAATAAATGAGAAGAAGAGGGAGTAGGGATGGAAGCTCACTGCAAAGGCCAGCACCACCAAAAAAAGAACTAGGCAGACAAAGATGACCTGATGTGTTTTCTGCGCTGTTTGTTACTGTACTACTCATGCCCTCTCAACTTGGGATGTGAGGATAATAATGTAGCAGATGAACTTTAAATACCCCCCTGAATTATGTGCACTGCATCATCAGACTTATCAGAACCCTAAGAAATTAGCTTGGCTGCTCTTCCCAATCTCATCAAGGTCTTACGAAGCCACCCCCTGGCCACAGGGTTCTGTCTAACAACTCGGACAAATGGGGCTCGCTGCAGTCTGGACGAGCCTGCGCCCAGCACCCACGTGCTGAGGGCCGGGTGCCAGGCTGTGTTGCTATCTGGTGCAGATAGAGCTGTGAAGAGGTACGGACCAGGCAGAGGTTTCAAGGTTACTGGGACTGTGCCACTGAAGGGGACCACAGGACTCCAGCCCTTGTGCTTCCTCGTTTTCATCTCTGCCACAACGCACTTGGCTTTGCACCCGCACACACTCCCGCCACAATAGGCCAACCCCCGAGGCACTGAAAGCCCCAGTGCTGAGAACCAAAAGAAACCTTTCCCCTTTCCTCACATGCAGCTTTATGACTGGCACTGAAATGCGCCAGCGACAGGAAGACAGTATGGCCCTTGACAAGGAAATTCAATATATAGCTTTGAAAGACTGGCCTAACGTAGGTACAGAGGTGATGGAGCCAATGTCACCACCTCTTTAAGATGCCTGGTAAATCCTAATAGATTCACAAGGACGGTAAGCAGAAGTGAGACTAAAGAACATGAGTGTTCTGAATCCCCAGCTTGCACCTCCTGTACCTGTAAGCTAAGAAAGTGCAAAGCTCCGCTGGTGACCTCAGGGCTGGCAATTTGTCAGCCTTTGTGTGGATCTGAGCTTTTCAGTGGAGCGGAGAGTACACAAGGCTGGGATCCAAGCAGCCCTGGGGGACACACCAAGCCCTAGGACGGAATTATGTTCCTGATAGGCCAAGATGGTACCCACGTGGGTTTTCCCATCCCAGAAGGGAAGGTGCCAGGGGTCCCAGGACCCAAACTGACAACAGGTACAGGAAAAGTGTTCCGAATACCACTGTGGTATCTCTCTTCTATATCTAATCTCTCCACATAAGGAAGTGTGTCCCAATTATCCATGCACTTCCAATGGAAATGATTTCGGGGCTGCCTTTGTTTATACTCAGGTGTGGACTCTCAGGAACGATGCTATCAGATGAAGCAGCAGGGCCTGAGGTGATCGGTTCATGAGTAAGCAATGATGCATCTAAGTCTATGAATATAAAAATGATTCTATATGATTATAAAACCCCAAGTCGCCTTGGCCTTTGGCCATTCTGGCAGCTACTGCAACTCTGGACATAGTTACAGAATACAGAGACACAGGAAGGCGTCAGGGTATAATTAGTCGCGCCTCAGTGTTTCATTAGTGACTGTAATGAATGACACCTAAAGGTCAGAGGCCACACACACAGCGCGAGAGTCCTTCTTCCTCCCACTTTACGTTCTCATATTCCCCACAGTACACTGAGAGGGAGGCTGCAGGAGAGGGCTCTGTCCAGGTGTCGGCGTGTCCAGACACAGGTGTTTGTGGTCACACAGTCGTCTGTGCAGTGCTGCTTCTCTGTTGAGCCATGAATTGTGTCAGGCCAGCGTGCTGAGTGCCAAGGCTCTGACATTTGCCAGCAGGCGCCGGAGCCCACCCTGTGAGGGAGGCACACTGCAGAGCCAAGGTCTGGCTTGGACTTTGTCTTGCACCCCAGGGTACCTGCAAAGCACTATGCAGCTCCTGCTACTCACCCAACACTCCACACTCAGTCCCAGAAAAAAGGCTGGAGCCCCACCTGCAGTCAGCAGCCTCAACCTCTCTAGGCAGGCCCACCGACATTATCCTCCGGCAGAGCCCCAGGACCCTCCCGGGAGATGACTGCAGTGGATGCCCTCTCAGAGATCCTATGTGTGCCTGGGAAGGACAACTTTGCCGAAGGCCTAGAACCCACTGAACCTTCATTCCCACAAGGAACGTCACATTTGGATAACACAAAAGTCCCTTATGTCCCTTGGATGTGACAGACGGCACTACTTTGCGAATAAAACTGGTAATAAAATAGTATTCATCACAGAGCACCACCGGGAGAGAGCACTCATCCAGCAACACCCTGCGCATGACAGTAGACGCCTGCGTGGATTGCACAGTCACTCCTCTCTGCAAAAGCCCTCCTTGCGAAACTGTGGTACATCCTGCTGCTAAGCCTAAGCGAACTACTTTGGGGGCTGGAGCTGTGACCCTCACCTCTCCCTGACATGTGCCACTGAGCTAGGAGGAGACGGAAAGAGGAAAGCAGACTCAAAGGACTCCCCAGTTATGCATTTCCTCACATCTGTGTAGCAACAAAGGTTAAGCTTCAGCAGCAGGGCTGGACCCAAGGGAGGAGGCCCAGACTGACTGGAGCACTGCCAGGAAGCCACAGCTTGTGAGGGGAGGAGCAGGAAGGCAAGGAAGAGGAGGAAGAGGGTGAGAGGGGGAGGGGAGGATGAGAACATGGAGCAGGGAAAATGGAGAGAAGATAGCTGAATTTGCAGACCCTTCCCAGACCCGCTGCCCAGCTTCATGCCTGATCCGTATCCTTTCGTCTTCACTGCTGGCCAGAAATCCTCCTGTCTGCCAGGAACTCTCCCTGTTTCTCCATACTGGGCCAACATCTTCGCAGCCCCGAGACAGGCCTCGCTTCTGCTCCAGTCAACCTCCTGTCCTTGGAGTATCTTGAAACAGGCTGCACCTGCAAAGACTGGTCCACCTCGCTAGTTGGCAGGCTGAGGCAGGAAAGTCACGAAACTGAGAGGAGCCTGAGAAACTTACAAGACCCTGTCTCAAAATGAAATGACGGCTGGGGAGGGGACAGAACTCAGGGCTCCTGCAGCGCTGCCCCCAGAACTCTCTGGGGGTCACCCGGTGGTCACTGGCAGACCTGGAGGCAAGAAGCCAAGACTCAGTGAGGAAGCTTCATCTGAGGCCTCGGGAAGGAACCTGGTCCTGCTGACAACTTGGTTTGGGATGTCTGGCCTCCAGAGCTATCAGAAAATCATCATCGGTTGCTGTGGGCCACTCAGTTTGTGGCCCTTTCTCTACAGCGACCAGAGGAAATGGGGACTGGCCTGTAACAGCGCACGTAGTTGGCCAGTATGTTAGTGTTTATCATGCCCATTGTCAGAAGCACACGTCCCCAGAGCTTCTGATCGCAAACCTATGCGATGGCCAGGAGACACAATCGGAATCCCTCGGCATGGCCCAAAGGGTCCCGAGAGCTGCTCCCAGCTGCACCTCACCACTTCTGCTACTGGAGTTCACTGATAACCTCCACTGTAGTCACACATGTCCCCTTTGCCAAGCAGCCTGTTCCCTCAGCACTGCGCACAATGCCCACCGAGCCTGAAACAGCCTGGCCCTGCTCTACCTCCGTCTGGCTCACTCCCCTGGAGGCACATTTCCCAGACTACTTCCTGCCCAAGTTCCCCAAGAAACTCTTTGCGACCCCATGGGTGATACCAATATGGTAGACAGAGAATGTCTGGACGAGGAAGAGACAGTGACAGATTGACCAAATGCAGCATCACAGCGTCTGAGAAACTGGTACACGAGGAAAGACTGCAGGTTCCTAGGATACAGCTGTACCCCCAAAACCACTATTTCCTCTCAGGACTATATTTTTCTTCAAGGGCCCCTTGTGAGTTGAAAGACTCACAGCCCACAGGGTCACGTGTCTGCAGCCCTAGTCAGTCACTTATTTAACCGCCTCTAATGGGTGGCTACACCAGTTGTTCAAATGACCCAGCCAGTGGGTGGCTCTGAACGCTTTTATCAAGCTCTGCTCCACCTGGGAGGTCAACACAACTGGTTGAGCAAGACCGGTGATGAGATGCAGCCAGAGATTGCAGAAGGGAGCAGGTTCAGGGAGGCACACCTAGTGATACCGCACATCTGCAGGAAGACCAGGTAAGCAGCACAGAAAAACTCACTCATGTGCGAGTGAGGGCTTCCCACATCACGGAGGAAGGCTTGAATCCTTCAGTTCACATGAATGAATCCTCCTCTTGGCAACTACTGGAGGAACGGTTGGGGCCTAATTCCTGAGAGAAGAATCTAAGAGAACACGCGGGAATACCGAGAGGCGAACAGAAATTCCTGGGGATGGACAAGTCTATCCCCTCACATCCAAACATCCAAACACACCTGGGCCCAGAACCCACGCAAACAGAGGAACTCATCAGCTGCTACTGATCTTTCCTCAGAAAGCACGGAACACAGAGACCTTCCGGGAACAAGGCGAGAAGGGGAGAACCTTCCATGAAGACAGTCAGGAAAAACCCTGAGGGCCTAAAGAAGCAATGGCCAGCGGGATGGACAAAACAGTGGTATTGCAATACTGATAGCTAGGTAGGGCCCTGGAGTATCTGAGCAGGGAGCCCAAGAAACTGAAGACATGGTGGATGATGGGAGACTCAAGTGACAAGTGAGGGCTGGCCACGTCACAGCAAAAGCCTTTCTTGAAGCCTTGAGGAGGAAGAAGAGAGAGAAGAGAAGGGAGGGGAAAAGAGCAAAGAGGAGAGGAAGAGAAGAAAGGAGAAGAGCGGAGCAGAGAGAAGGAAAAAAGAAAAGAGAGGCACACCAAAACAAAGTCAGAGGGCAGACCAGTGGGCAGATAACAAGCATTAGGACCAACATCAGGCCAGTCACGGTGTACCCTTCAGGTGGGATCACATATCAATGTTACATTCTTTAGCTGCTTCAGAAGTACCATTCCCTCCCTAAGTGAAGACGGGATCATACTTGATATAACAGTAATCACTAATCACGAACAGGCTGCATAATATATTCAGATTAGACCGCTATTGCAGAATCGGGCTAAACAGCACAGTAGGGGCTTGGCTCAGACACTGAACATGGTCTCTGACTTGTCATTCATTCTGTTACGCCCCTAACAACTTGGAAGATATCATAGTTGGTCTGGGAGGTGCCACAGACCTGAGGCTGGGGAGTGGGCAGGACTCTGGGGCCCTGCGGATGGCTAATTTACCAGTGGGTAGACGGAGAAGAGGAGACGATGGGCCTGACTTCACTTAGAGATGTAGCTAACGTTTCCCCGACGCCAATATGGACCTGGGCTGTGGACACTTACTGTCAATAAATTACTGAGGCGAAATTACATCAGCAGATGTCACTTGGTAGATCTTTGCTGAATGATCTGCATCAGCATCAGCACTGGTACCCAGGGAAGGGTGCTAAGGATGTCGGGTTGTAACCACACTCCACGCCGGTCAAATGGATGTGATTGAGATAGGTCAGAGTACGACACACTTTCCATCACTAAAGCAAGACATCAGAGATAAGTGACCTAGGGAGAAAAAATGTTTGTTTTGGCAGTATCTTGGAGGTTCTAGTGCAGGAGGAGGGAGTCTGAGTGCATACCCAAGTTGCTCACCTCCCAGCTGGGTCATGGGAGAGGAACGGGCCAGGGTCCCACTGTATGTGTGAAGGGTGGGATCCTAAAGATGGGAAGACCACTGACAAGCCCTCTGAAGGGCCTGCTACTGCCCAATGGAGGGCCAAGTACCTGGACTTTGGGAGATATTTGACATCAGAATATAGTGACTTAGCTGCATATAAAGTTTCTCTCATGTCCAAATAATTAAGAAAACAAAACAAGAAACAAATGAAACAAAGCGAGGCCTAAGACATCTAAGTGACAGCCATAGAGAAATATAAACAGGAAAGCCCCAGGGCCCTAATGCCAATGAGAAAAGTGGATACAAGAAAACACAAGAGGTGGCATCACTCCAGGAAGTGAAACTTGACAAGATGTATGCTTTCTGCTCCTCTCTCTAAACAAAATCCACTACACACTACCTGATAGCTCTGCTTTTGATTGGCTCACAGGTAAGAACACACGCCCATACATGGGAGATACTTTCTCAGAGCACAGACCTCTGCTGAACTACGCATGTCTGCCAGTATTTGTTCCTATGACATTGAACGTTTCAAAGAATCCCAGGTCAGGTCCCTTGTAGACAGTCTACATGTTGGAGCTGGCTGGCACTGTCCAGTGGACGACCTGGCTTCTTCCTCTACTGGGTGGTGACATCCAGAAGCTAACCAAGGTTGAGATCACCTGAACCTTGTTGCTGGCAGCCCCTAAGTGTCCCTGAGGACACACACTCTTGGCAGAGTCCAAACAGTTGCACGGGTAGTCGCAGTCCCAGATGGTGGCCCCAGTGTGAGCACTGTGAAGCTACCTCTGCCTATCATGGCCAGGCCCCAGGGCACCTTGTCCCCTCCAACCTCAACCCAAGGGTCTTGGCTTGCATCCATGACGAGTGTCCCGAACGTTCCCAGAGAGCACTGCAAGTTGGGCAGTGTCTCAAGTGTTCCTCTGTGGCAAATCGGCATTCTGTAAAAGAACTGCTCCCCTTTCTGTCTCTGTCTTTGGTTTGGAGGTTCACATTACACAGATTTCTCTCTTCCCTGATATAGTGTTACTTTCAACTACAGTTATTCTCCCCACCTTACACTGTGGGACTGCCTCCTGCATTCGTGGAAGAGGATCTACGCCCATCTTGTGTCTTGCTGGCCCTGGACTATTCATTTCCAGAGAAAAGACGCTGAGAAATGAAATACCAGTTCCTTCCAAGCCCTGGTGGGTACTGCTTTCTGCAGTGAAGGTGTGAAAAGGCAGGACTGTACTGGCAAAGTGCGGGTCAGTTCGAATAATGAAGTCTGTGTGCCACAGCGAAGGACAGGAACTTGCATTTGCTTTTAGTAAGTCTGTGCTTTCCAAGGAGTCCTGAACCAGGTGGCGGGAGTCCCCCAACCTCATCAGGAAACAGCTTTCAGACAACCCACGCCCTGTGACCAACTTGGGTAGAATTGCGACCAGAGGGAGCTGTATGCATGCTGTTCGTGTCCTGAGTTTTACCGCAATGACCACAGGCATCCATGATGTTCAGACCTCGCTGTGGTCCACAGGGCCAGGTTCTCCCCAACATGAGGGGAAACGCAGCATGACTTGCGACCCTACTTTCTCCATCATGACACACTGGCATGTGGACCACTATCTGGGACTAGTGTCTTGTGGTCTAGACTTCTCATCGAGGCTACCACAGCGCATCACAGGACACCCTTGAGGATGGGAGTAAGCTGGATACCTGCTCTGGGGACATATTTACCTGTGAGGACACAGAATTGCAGAAGCACTTGTCCCAAGTGCATGGAGGTAGTAGGTATAATTTCTGGGGAAGAAAAGAATAAGGGAGACACCACCACATGGGAACAAATGGAGAAATTCAGAATGAGGACAGACTTGAGGTACTTGTAATAGGCTGCAGGGACAAAACTACCAATCAGAACTTTGAGGAAAACGAGAAAATTCCCAGGCTGAGAAGAAGCGATCTTTACTTCCACATTCCAATGCAATCTCTCCATCTTGTCCTTCCCTTCCTCTCTTTCTTTTTCCACCTCCTCCTTTCTCTTTTTACTTCCCTTGATTTCTCTCCTCTGTCCATGTCCTTGTTCACTTCCTTTCCTCTCTTCCTCCCTTGCTTTACAGCAAACTCTTTGCTTAATGAAAAAGGCTCTTCTCTCTTTCAACAGACCAATGCAGCACCCTGTGCTTTCCTCCCCTTGTCTGCCGTCTTCTTCTCCTTCCTTTGCTGCCATGCTGATTTCAACTCAAAGTAGTGCTTCTCCCACAACGTACCCTTCCTCTGCTGTAATCAGCGATCATCCACACACTTCACTTACAGTGTTTTAACTCTCAACTGGACTCTTGGATTTCTAAAGGATTCATTTTGAAATCTCTCCGCCCACATGCCCAGCACCTGGCATAATATTTTTGCAACAGATAAAGGAATAAAGATTTAATCATCTAGACCTGCACGGCCCTCGGGTTCCACGTAAGTGAAAGCAAGTCAAACATCCCCACCTTGGCAGAAGGTTCTGTAGGCTGGTCGGTGGTGACCTAGAGCACACCTGGCTGCAAAGTCCTAATAAAGAAAACCTCTCCAGCCCTGAGTGGAGGCACATGTGGAGAGAAGGATAGCTGGGTGTGGCCCTGTACCTTCAGGACACTTTCGATGACCAATGTATAGGCACTTTCATGTCATGTGCAGACAGGACAGTCTGAAGGGTTGGGGGAGTTACACAGACGCTAGTTTGCATTCTCACCTGTCAGAATAGCTGTGCCAACTGCACCAGTGTTTAAACAGAACATCACCACATCAGAGCATCTCCTTGGCCTAACTCCCAGGACTCATAGAAAGGAGTTAAAGGGGGCCGGGGAGTTAGCTCGGTGGTTCCGGCGCCTGTCTTGCAAGTGCAAGGACCCGGGTTCGATCCCTGGTAACCACATACCATACTGGGCGTGGAGACTCACCCCAGCAGCAACCAGTATCACACATCACAGTGCCAGGCGTGGTGGCTCATGCCTGTAATCCCAGCACTCGGGAGGCAGAGGCAGGAGGATTGCTCTGATGTGAGTTGGAGGCTGAGCTCAGGGCCAGCCTGAACCACAAAGCGAGACCCTGTCTCAAAAAAAAAAAAAAGACCCAAAAAAGAAAAGAGTTAAAGGGGTGTCAGGAGCCCCAGTTTGCACCCCTGGGCCATAAGTGAAACCCTTCATATGTGATTATGATTACTGATGGCAGGTCTCCCAGGACACTATGAGGGAAGCAGAAAATGAAGAGTAGGAGGAAAGGTGGTGAGCTACTGTTATGGGCTGATTCTTCAAGTCCCCAGAGAGTTCAGTGTTGAAAGCTTGGTATCCACCTGACAGGGTCAGTGGGAGATGGTACAATCTTCAGGAGACAGAGGTCCGTAGACAAAGTTAGATCAGCCTTGAAGAGGACAGAGCATCTGGCCTCTTCCTCCTGCCAGAAGTGAGCAGCTTGCACTTCATGCTTTCCCTTACTTTGGGGAGATCCTTTCCATGGACTGAAACCCCTGGAACTATGAGTCCAAATCAAGCTCTCCTCCTCCTCAATTGACTGTCCTGCTGAGGGAAAGCTGACTAGCCCACTCACCTACTGAACTTTATTCACAGTGTGCTTGTACGACAGGCCTCCTGTGTGCAAACCAGAATGGAACACATTTCCATTTCAGTACATATGGGTGAGGGTTATTACTTTCTAAGAAAGTCCTCAACGGCAGACAAAGGAGCATGTTTATATCATAAGCCAAATATGTCCTCACTTCCCTGCTATTAAAACACTGAAAGATTATCATGTGTTCAAGGCTGCACTTATTAGTCACTGGTAACCACTTATACTTGGTGCTGGAAATCTTTTATTCAAATGCAATTCATTATGGTATAACATCTTACCTTCTGCCTACACACAGGCTGTTATCTTACTGCAGGCTTATGTTACAACAAAACATCTTGGACTAGATAACGTGCAGACAACACAAATGCTCAGAGTTGTGCATCTGAGGAAGCCATAGTCAGCAAGCCGGGGGGCCCCTCTGCTTCATAGTTGGAGCCTCCTTGCTGGGCCCACATGTGACAGAAGGACACACAGGTCCCCGCCCTGAAGAGGACATTCTTCCTATCTTCAAGGACACAGCTGTCATAATAAAACTGCTTGCCTTTTACCACCACTGCATCAGGTGCCAGGGTGCAATATATGAGTGTGAAGGGGTGAAATCATTTGGGTCATAGTAATTGGGCACTGTTTTACTAAAACTCATGAAAAAGCCTAACCTGGAAATCGAGACAAGGAATGTTTCCAGCAGACATTTCTTAGAAGGTGACTGCTTTTAAAACATTGCTTTAAATCTCCATCTACCCCCTGACAAATGACAGAGTAACTAATATTCAAATGATATTTAAGAAAAGGAAAGGAGAATCAGAATGAAGATGAAGTGACCATACAACAGAGAGCAATAAATCCTCTACCACTTAGCTTCTCAAGGAGACAAAACAACAAAGAACTTGTTCCAAAAATAACAAACAAGAAAATGATGACTGTTCTCTGATTTCATCCAGTTTACGTAGCTAAGATTCCAAATAAAGCCACATGCGGAGGAACAGGAAGCCAGGAGAAGGAACAGGAAGGACATTTATTTCACACCTGCACTCAGAAATATGCTGAATGTTTAAGCCTAGACTGGAGCTAGACAAAACTCTCACTTACCTTCAGAATTCTGCAACTTAAATTTCACCCTTTCCCAATTATTCTAGAAACAAGAACGTCGGTACTGGGCAACGAACGAGTAACTACAAGAACAAACTTCAAGTTGACATGATTCAGGTCTGTGAGAAAACAATTCCACGAGCACTTCAGAAGATCCTTTTTCTCTAACATACAACAGAACCTCTTCCTCCAAAGGACCTGGCCCCCATGACATGAATGCAGGTATCCTGTGCTTCCTCTATTCCAAAATCTGTGAGTTTCTGGAAACAGCACTACTACTCACTAATGATACCGTCATGAGAAGCCGGTTTAGATGCCTCTATTCCGAGGCATCAGTCTGGCCTTCACATTTGATTGACCCGTGTAAAATAAAATCATAGGTACAGTTAGCCCCCAGGGGAGAAACAGCAAGGATAGAATGTGAATCAACCAGAGCGGTGGCCCCGACTTTCGGAGTCAGATGCCACAGTACACGTTGGTGCGGGACTGGGGGTTTCTTCAAAATGAAAAACATGCGGTCACTGTGCTCCCCAAAGCAGCATTGCTGTAGGACCTACTTGATGACCACAGGTAGGCCTGTGGAATGATCTTTTGGTTTGCATTTGCCTGCCTGAGAAAAGTGCTACGACTCAGAAGCCCGTCCTGGAATGAATGATACCACATGACGTGGCAGGAACCAACAATGGTGGGGACCACATCTCCACTCTTTAACCTTTGATGCATCATAAAGCTTCAAAAGGAGACAGGTCCCTGTTGGTCCAAAGATTCACCCAGCACATGTGCTAATGATATGCAAAGCAGTCCTACTTTGATCTCTAGCTTTATGGATGTTGACAGCTACAGCCTAGGCTGAGGTGAGGAAAGGTGACAATATGAGACCACACTCATACTTGTGTCTGTGGAATTCTGCCTACAGAATAAACATGTCAGCCTCCCCTAGTGAACCTCTCAGGGCTGGATGCTGGGCCCACCACAGGTGCCTTATCCAGAGTGTCACAGGTGGCCCACAGCATAGCAGCCTCTTCCACACCATCTGACGAGCCTTTATTGGGCAAGCACACAGCTATGAACAAGCAAAGGAGCACAGAACAGGTCTTGCTTCCACTACACAATGATGGAATAGAAGCACCGGTCACTCATTACCTCGGTGTATTTACAGAGCTAAATCCGAGATAAAAACTCCAAAAGTGTTCCCTTCCAGATTTTTGTTATGTTCTGCTCATTTTAGGATTTTAAATAACTGTGGCAGACTCCTCGAAAAACACATTTCACGTAGACCACTTAGGATATATACTCAAAACGCAAATTCTGAGTGCGCCCCACCCTACTTCACCCACTCTCCCAAAGCACACTGCGGAGGCTGCTGCCCCCACGCCGGGTCTGCAGCCACTCACCAGATGTGGTTATGGAACACCCGACATAAGACTCACCAACAGTATGAGCAAACATAACAACACAACATTTTGAGGATCTAGTTATCAAAATCAAAGCCAAAAAAATTCAATGATTTTCTGAGACTACGTGACATAACAAATTTCTGGCAACGAAGGTCAAAATACATCGAGCTAATTTCACCTGTACCTTTTTGATTTTTATAGTCACTTTTGCGAAAATGTCTTAAGTGCAGCCCAACTTTTCTCCTCAGTTCAGTTTTATGGTAATTTTCAGGTAATTTTCCCAATCCAGATACCGAGGTACCGAGACATTTGTCATCTTTCTTCTTTCAAAATCTTGTCACTGTTCTTAATTTCAGTTCCCTTTTCTCACTCTCTGAATGTCACTCAAGAGCCAAAATGGATAATTAATTTATAGCTGCTACACTGCTACCTAAAACAAAAGAATCTGAGAGGGGAGAGGTGGCACAAGACTATAATCTCAGCTGCTCAGGACCTTGAGGCAGGGGGGTCATTTCCTGGCCAACCTAAAAAGACCCTGTCTCAAATAAAAACTAAAAATAGTTGGGGGGGGTGGTTCGGGGAGAAAATGCCAGCCTTGAACGCGTGAGGCCCTGGCTGGTTTGGATCCTGAGCACAAATGCAAAGATTTAAAAACAAGCCACAGAGATCTCCAAAGTGTCCCTTGTGTATGAAAGGAAAAGTACCAGAACTGTCTATTTTGAAAGCACTGTGCAGTGCTCAGTACTTTCCTCAACAGTTTTGCTAAAACACCCGTTTACTTCCTCATTCTCCCAGTTAGAGTAGTTTCCCCTGTAATGGAAGCATTTCCCATGATACTGCTGTTTCCAACTTCCAGTCTCTGAGAAGTCCAAGACCAGGGCAACACTGACCAAGAGAGCTTCCTGGATAAAAGTATCCAAGGTTCCAAAGCCGAGGACAGCAGTTGAGGAAGGGCGCCTCAGAAACAGACGTATGTTGTTATGCAAACAATGGAGATACAGGTCTGATGTGCTAAAGAATCTGCAAGCTTTGGTCAGTCCCACCAAAGGAAGTAGCACATTTTTGGAAAGCCCTGTTTGATAGATACTGTGTGACACAGAGGAGGCAAAGGTAAACTTCTAAGGAAGTCCCAGGAGAGCTAATCACCCCAAAGGAGTGACAGAGGTAAGAAAGGAAAAAGAAGGCAGACTAGGAGGAAGGGGCTGGGGGGTGGGGTTATCTTCCCAAACGGTGTGTTCAGTTCCGTGACCCGGTCAGGGAAAATGGCTGAAGGCACAGCTCAACACTACACAAACTATGCTGCCCCAAAGATCCTGTCTGGTAACCTTCCCCAAAGAAATATGGCATTGGTTACATTCTTCTTTAAAGGGCTTGGCTGTATGGTAGTGTGAAACCCTGGATTAGAGTTTAGCGTCTAGGTCATCTACAAATCTGAAAAGTTTACTTTTAGTGAGTCACCTTCTTTTGCATTAAAATTCATGAGCCTCCAGGAGCTGGTTATCTGGACTCTTCATCAGAGAATAAGGAGTTTATATGGCAATTAAACCTGACCACCTAAGTAAGAAAAACCATGTCTGCAAACCACACTTATGAATCCTAGTAGCTTTTCAAATTGCAAATTCGGTAGCTACAAACAGTGCTCCAGGTAATTAGTGATTTCTGTGGGGACTTCCTTGTCCTTCTCTGGAATGCATCACATTTTATCTGTATCCATAAAAAAAAGAAGAGACTAGTCCTTATGTGTCTTAAAAAAAGAAAATCAAGTCTCATGACAGTCTCTGAACAACCCAGAAACACGATCTTGGCGCCCAAGGTCACATTCATGTATTAAAACGAGCAGATCATCATTTATTCTTAGAACTAAATTGATCTGGAATCATTTCTAGACTATCTTCCTCCTTAGCCGCCAGACCTTGGGCAAACAGCTTTACCTCTGTAAGCCAAGTCATCTTCTGCTTTTCTATAAAAATATTTCCTCCTACCCAGCAGTGTTGTATAGGGTAAAGCAACCACGTCAACAGCCTAAACAAGGTAGGGAGTGTTGTCGCCAGACCCAAGAAGCCTTGCAGTAAAGGGGAAGTCTGGACATATGTTTCATGGCATTTGTTCTGTGGCGGATTTGGGTAGAGCTCAACATGTCTGTCTGCGTTTCTCCAGTGAGTCTCTCTGAATTCTGCTTGGCCCTTGTGTCTGGAAAAGCCCCTGCCTGCTAGGGGTGACTGAGGCTGAAGGCATCCGTCAGCACGCGTCTTCTGCCTCAGAGCAGGGTCTCCCCCGTGGCCAGCCCCTCGGAGTCCACCGCAGACCGAGACCGTGCGGGTCTGGCGACGGGGTGCCCTCGGGCGAGGCGGGGCAGGCTGCCTCCTCTGGCGCCCTCCCGGTGCCAAGTGCTGCGGCCAGTGGTTTGCTCCAGGGCTGAAGCCGGACTCCGCCAGTCGCGGGTAACCCCACCTCCTCAGTCCAGCTGTGACCCTGAAAATGTTTCCCAACCCCGGCGGCGGCTGTGCGCGGCGGAGGCCCAGCCAGCGGCAGCAGGGATGAGCTGCAGAAGCACGCCGGTGTAGGATGCTGCCGCCGGCGTGCGCCCCGCCGTCGCGGCCCTGGAGCGGGCGGGCAGGTAGCCTGGCGTTCGCCTCGCAGCGGGGGAAACTGAGGCAGGGGGCGGGGAGGGGCGGGGCGCGCGGACCGGCGCCGCCCGCCCCGCCGCGCAGGGTGGTCCCCGGGGACAGCGCCCCCACGTGCTCCGGCCCCGCCGGAAGCGGGTACGGGGGCCGCGTGGATGCGGCACCCACGGGCACCCGCAGCCCGGCCGGCGGGGACATGGGACCGCGGGCGCCTGACGCCGCCGCCCCTCCGCGGCGCCCCGGCCCCGGGCGCTCGCATCCCCGACGCCGCGCTCTCCCGGGACCCGCGTCGCCGGGAACTACCCACCCAGAAGCAGGCCGTCCATGTCAAAGATGAGGTGGGTGACGGGCCGCGGCGGGGGCGCGGGCGCGGGCGCCGCCATAGTGCCGGAGACGCCGCCGCGGTGGGGGAGGGGAGGAGGCGCGCGCGCCCGCCGCCCCCTCTGCGCCGCGCGCGCCCTGTCGCGCACGCGCGCGCCGCCGCCGAGCCGCCCGGAGCACGCCCGCCCTTCCGCAGCGCCGTGGTGCGCATGCGCACCCCGCCCGGCGCCGCGCGCACACGCTCCGTGGAACAGCTACGCGCGCGCCGCGCCGCCCTTCTCCCCCCCACCCGCGCGCCGCCGGAGAGCCTGCGCACGCGCACCCTTGAGCTTCCTGTCCTCTGTGGGAGACGCCGAGCCCCAAAAATACTGCGGGCGGGCGCCGCACTGTCCCTTGCGCCGACTTCCTCCTCAGCCCTCGCTGCGTTCGCGCTGCAGGCTGAGTCGCTCCGCCAAGGGCCGCGGGGAGCCCAGTGCTGAGCGCCCGGGCGTAGATTCATGGTGTGAATGCGGGAAAGGTGACAGTGAGGAGGCGGGGGCCAGCCAACGGGCTGTGGAGCCCAGGGGAAGCCGCGAGTGCGATGGGGATGGCATCTCCGCGAGACACAGGGTTGCAGCCCAATGTGGTCAGTCACAGGCTCCTCCGAAGGGGACTTGTGAGCCTCAGGCGCCATGCCGGGGCCAATTTAGCTTGCGCTTTCTCCCGCCCGCTTCCCTGCGGCTGTGCACCGAGGCCCGGAGGGCGCGCTGCGCATGCGCAGTGACTCCTCCGCGTCCGGCGCTGCCAGCCCGAGGAGAAAGGTTCTGAATGGAGGAGGCTGCAGTCATTGCGAGAGCTCTGTGGTTATCGCCTAGATCTTTTTTAGCTTCTCCTTTTCTGTTTCACGTGTCCACACCTACCACAATGCAACCTGAAAACATTTTTTTTTTAAATCCTTTGTCATTTTCAGGAAAGATCTTTTTAAATTCACTGGCCGTTGGGTGCATGCGCGGGGGTGGGGTGGGGGAGTAGCTCAGTGGATCTGGTGCCTGCCTTGCAAGAGCAAAGGCTCGGGTTGGATCCCCAGTAACCGCATACAACAATGCTAGACGTGGAGACTCATGCCCACCAACAATCTGTACCACATACCACAGTGCTGGGTGTGGTGTCTCTTGCCTGTAATCCCAGCACTTGGGAGGCAGACGCCGGAGGATTGCTGTGAGTTCAAGGCTTAGCTCGGGGCCAGCCTGAACTACAAGAGCGAAATCCTCTCTCTAAAAAAAAATCACTGGCCCTGTTTTGCTTCCCCGGTGTACTCGCTGAAAATCATTCAGTAGAAATCCAGCTCAGCCTGTGTGATCCTTGGTGAAGCCCGGTGAGTCAGGTTCCCCTTGTGTGAAATGAAGTTCTGGAAGGAGATGAAGCAAGTTAGTTCACTGGGGCTGGTCTTAGCCACACGGCACAGACTGGCAGGACTAAATAACAGAAATGCACTGGCTGCTAGTTCTGGAGGTCTAGAGTCATAGATGAAGGAGACTGCGGGCTGTCAGAAAATCATCTCTTCCACGTCTTCCGCCTTGCTTGTGTGTGATTGTCCTTTCCCTATATCTGGTTGTATCATCTTTCCTTGATTTTTCTAAGAACATTTGTCAGATTGGACTAAGGCCTATGCTAAAGACCACACTTCAGCCTAAAGACCCTGTTTCCAAATGGGGTCACCTTCTAGGGTACTGGGACCTGCAAAGTCCAGTGTAGCTTAATTGGGGGACACCATTCAACCCAGAGATGGCTCATTTCAGAAGCAGTTGCTGAAGTTCTTACGGTGCGCTGGTAATCATGAGGTGCGGTAGGTGAATTCTCATTCTCAGTTCCTGTCCCATTGTCTGGTTACAGTGTTGAGAGGGTTATTTTTATTTCCCTTCATAACAGCACAGCTTTGCTTACTTGTCAGAGTTTTTAAAAGAGCAAATGGCCACAACACACAAATGAAGACGAAATACTATGGTGATCTCTTCTGTGCTGGAACTGATCTCTGTCAGAGACATGTGGTCGTTGTGAAAGAGCGTAGGAAGTCACTTGATTTTTGAAAGCCCCCTATAGACTTGGTGCAGAACTAAGTAAATGGGTAGAAGTGGGTGATAGAGACATCAGACTTGCAGGATAAGACATAGTTAGAGAGCGCCTCACCCCTGCCATATTTTATCCACCCCAGCTCTGGGGAGAACACTTCACTTTGTGCTTTAGCCAGGAGCCAAACTGCTGGCAGGGCAATTTCTGTTCATTGCCACAGAAATAGCACAAGCATACAGTTACTGCAGAGGAGAATACAGAGTATTCTTCTGGGCTTGAGCACCTCATGGCGATGAAAATCTGAATCACATCATTGTATTAAAGGCTGACCTTCCTTGGGGCCGGGGAGTTAGCTCAGTGGTTCCGGCGCCTGTCTCGAAAGCGCAAGGACCCGGGTTCGATTCCCCGGTAACCACATAACAATACTGGGTGTGGAGACTCACACCCAGCAGCAACCAGCACCACATACCACAGTGCCGGGCGTGGTCGCTCACGCCTGTCATCCCAGCACTCGGGAGGCTGAGGCAGGAGGATTGCTGTGATGTGAGTTGGAGGCTGAGCTTAGGGCCAGCCTGAACCACAAAGCGAGACCCTGTCTCCAAAAACCTAAAAAAAATAAAATAAAATAAAATAAAAAAATAAAGGCTGACCTTCCAAAGCATCTCTTGAATGCACAGGATGGAAGACACCTCTTTTGTTACACCTGAGACACACCTGAAGACGTGAAGGCTTCTGGCTTACAAGCTGCCTTGGAAAAGAACGAAAGCGTAGTGATATCATTTGTATGCAAGTGATCTTTTAGTCCTGGTGGATGGTTCATCATGATTGTCAACCTGATCCGTGTGAGATGACTAAGGGGTGAGATAAGCGGAGTTTGGTGTGTGTCTGTGTGGAGCTTAGGGGTGTAACCTTCGGAGGCTGTATCTTCTCCCCGGCCCTTCCTCTCTGCCCACTCCCTGTTCTGTTTCCTGGATGCCGTGAGGTGAGCAGCTGTCCTCCGCCATGTCCTTCACAGAGGATGCTTCAGTCTTGGTACTGGCTACCCATGGAGTGAACCTCTCGGCTATGAGCTTGAATGGACCTGGCCTGAATTGAGATGCCGTGTTGTGTGTGTGTTCCCAGTGCTGAAAAGGAGGTCTAGCGTGACCTTTTGGGATTAGCCGGAAGGGTCACAGACGGGCCGATCCTTCACAGAAATGAGATGCATTTCTATCCATGATTTAACAGTTTATTTTTCCCTCATTGTGTGTTTTCTCCTTCTATCAATAGCTTAGTTTTCCTGACAGTTTTAAAAGACATGAAAGAAGATCCAGAGGATTATCATAAAAGTGTCAAAGAACATTAACACCCAATCAAAGAAGCACATGATCCTTTCTCACGTGACATGTAAACTTAAACCTATATCATTCAAGATTCGCTATTGCAGCTATCCTAACCTTAATAGCACCTTCACTTTGAACTTCTCTATTTATTTTTTTCCTACCTTGTTTCTGGCGCACCTGCGTATATATCATCTAATGAATTAGCTAAGAGGCCTGCCATGCATGTTCTTTGCCATTCTTGGGGGAGCAGCTGGGAATTTTCCTGTGGATCAGCAGATAGTGGTAGAAAGATGGCTCCGGGCAGTGGAGCATTAGGAGCAAGCCACAGTCCACAGTCAGACAGAAGATCAGAGAAATAGCTGACACTCTAGGAACAGACTGTGTCACCGAGCTGGTATATTCTGAGGCAAAGGGCGCTTAGTCCATGTTAATTTACCACATTTTCAATCTAGAGTTGATTAATAGGTTGTGTGTGTGTGTGTGTGTGTGTGTGTGTGTGTGTGCGCGCGCGCGCGCATCTGCTTAGTGTGCTGTAAAGGGGAAGTCATTGTTCTTGGCTCTGAATATAATCTAGTAGACCTGCATCCAGGAGAACAAGTCAGATTTCCCCCTTTTCCCTTTCCCTCCCTACTCGCCTTCCCCCCTCCCTCTCCTTTGTTTTCCAACCCCGCCCCTTCCACTGCCCCCCAGCTAGTTTTCCATTTCTGTCTCTTTCTCTTTGTCAGTCTGTGGATAGAATCCATGGCCTCAGGGCTGCTAGACTAGTGCTCCACCCTGGAGCCCCATGCTAGTTGTTTTAAACTCACCCTGAATAAATGGATGGAGGGCATAAGAAACTCCTTCAAAATAATAAAATGCAGCTTTGAGTTCTTAACAAGAAACTTCTGCAGCTTTGAGTTCTTAACAAGAAACTTCAGCTTTGAGTTCTTAACAAGAAACTTCTGCTATCAGTTTGATGATCTTCACTAGTGATGGGGTGAAAAAAGTGATTTTTTTCTTTTTAAATTCCTATAATATCAATAGATAAACGATGTTGTAAAACACCCTGTAGGAGGGAACAGGCTGGGAAAGCATGAGGATGGAGGCCTCCAACCTGAGCGTGCCCTATCTAGATAGGACTCAGAGTCTGCCAAAGGACTGAGCATTCATGTTGAGGTTTACCTCTACATTATGGGGGGAAAGCCACACCTTTCCTTCGTGGTTCCCTTCCCTCCCACCCCTGTTCTCTGCACCTCGCCTCCCTTACCTCCCTCGCTCTAGGATCTGTTGTAGGCAGCGGTGCCCCAGGACAGATCTGACCGAAGATGTTGGGGTCTCTACTGTCTGTTGCCAGAGTCCAAGGGGAGGAGCCTTGCAGAGCTCTGGGCTGAACCTCCCCTCCTGGGGTAGAACCCCTGCTCCACTGCCTTGTGGAGGGTCTCCGCCCGCTCGCACACCCAGAACCAGAGGTTTTTCTGAGTGAACTCTGTAGCACCTTCCAAGATCTGGTTGCCTGTGGCCCGTCCCGTATCTGGTACAGCGCGGTGATAGTTGCTTACAAGAACCATGGAAAGCCGAGTGCTCTGAGTCTAGGACTGGTTGATGATGATTCAGGCGCTCAATTTGCTTCATAAGCAGTCATAGCCACCAGCCCACAGATGCTAGGAAATACCCGATGTTTTATAAATGACCGCTGGCTCCATGTTCTAATACTGTGCGTGGAAAAGCAAGGAAATGGAGGTTGGGGCAAAAAGAGTCAGCCTGCTGTAGGCCAGACATCTGGGAATACACACAACAGAGTGTGGAACTTCTGTTAATTTTGCTTCTCAGAAAAGTATTATTATATTTTCCTCTACATTTACATTTTTTTTGGATACTATTGATAAGTATTCTAACCCACAGCATGAAAAGGCAAGTAATGGGAAAGCAGAAATACAATATTGATCGCACAAATATAGGAAAATGTTTTCTAGCAGCCCTGGGGAGGGGGGAACTGGAAGGAAAACAAGCTCCAATAAACGAACTGCATGGAGAGTTTTTTTCCCTACCCTGTGTGGTTCAGATAACAATCCAGCAATGTGGGGCCGGGGAGTTAGCTCAGTGGTTCCGGCGCCTGTCTTGCAAGTGCAAGGATCCGGGTTTGATCCCCCGTAACCACATAACAATACTGGGTGTGGAGACTCACGCCCAGCAGCAACCAGTACCATATACCACAGTGCCGGGCGTGGTGGCTCACGCCTGTCATCCCAGCACTCGGGAGGCAGAGGCAGGAGGATCGCTGTGATGTGAGTTTCAGGCTGAGCTCAGGGCCAGCCAGAACCACAAAGTGAGACCCTGTCTCAAAAAACCTTAAAAAAAAAAAATCCAGCAATGTGGACCCAGCCGTTTGTTCTGGAGTGTCAGGTTTGCTGTTTTTATTGCACTCGAACCCAAATCCTAGGCTCCCTGCTGGTAGAGCAGAAAGCTGATGACGTACCCTCAATCTCCAGCTTGTCTCAGACCACTAGTCTAAGAAAGAGTTGCATCCCTTCAACATGTGCAAGTTCAGTCTCCACTGTGGGAGGCTGGAGAAGAGACTCAACCAGAACCCTCGTGGCAAACTCCAATCCCCTCATAGTCCCACAGTGAAAGGATTAATAACCAACAAACAACAAAGGGAGAATCTTGAAGAAAAAGGCTGAGCCTGGGCTTGACTCTTGCTACTCTGAGCAGCAACAGGCAAAGGTCAAATACGGCAACAGCAGAAGAGGGCACAGAAGAACCCATAACCAGCGCTCACTCGCATGTGTATTTGTTACCAAGCCCTCAACCCGTAATCCTAGCATGCATAAAACAGGGCAGTCCCCCAATAATCCCTGTAGTTGAACATAACACTGGGGGCCGGGGATTTAGCTCAGTGGTTCCGGCGCCTGTCTGGCAAGCACAAGGGCCCGGGTTCGGGTTCGATTCACCGGTCACCACATAAAATACCGGGCGTGGAGACCCACACCCAGCAGCAACCAGTACCACATACCACAGTGCCGGGCGTGGTGGCTCACGCCTGTCATCCCAGCACTCGGGAGGCAGAGGCAGGAGGATTGCTGTGATGTGAGTTGGAGGCTGAGCTCAGGGCCAGCCTGAACCACAAAGCGAGACCCTGTCTCAAAAACAAAACAAAACAAAATAAAGATAACTTTGGGCAGGGCAGGCATCCGTAAATCCCAGTAAATCCTAACACTGATAATTCTAGTGCAGTAATCTTTGTAGTTTAAAATCCCCAGGGTAGGGCAGATGTCCACTATAATCCCAGTGGCTGATCCTGCAGGGCAGGGCAGACATCCACAAATCCAACTAAGTAAATCCCAGTACGTCAGTGTTAGGTCCTAGTAAGTGGTCCGCAGTTTCCAATAGTTCACTTGGGATTCTCTCAACTTGGTGGGAAATACCACATGACCGCTTGAAAAAGAAAATAATACCCACAGATTACCCATTGAACTGAGATTCACACCCACTTTACAAATGCCTAGTGTTGTGGTCAGGATTTGCAAGGGAATGGATTTAATACAGGACATATAATTTATAGGATTTTATAATATTCATCCCATAAGTCAGATATAGAGGAGTACAAGAGATCTGTCTGTCTACTAGAAACCCAAAGAATTCAGAAGAGGGCCTGGTTCCCACAGCGGTGACCACAACACCAGCTAAAGGCCTGACGTCCAAGGCAGTGTCCTTCACGCATCCAGCCGGTGTGGTCTAGAGCCCACACCAGTGTCCCATACTCACTGATATGGAGGATCTGCACCGAGAAGGCCCCAAGGCCAGTGATGGAAGTGAGGCAAACTGCCAACCAGGATGAAGGATGTGTGTCTCGCCAGGCTAAACTGGATCTACACTGGAGACAGGACCCCGTGCTTAGGGCCAAGGTCAGAACTCCCCCTACAAGAACAGCAGCTGTACTTAGCAGCAGCAAGGACTGGAGCTCTTCCTCGAGCAAGAAGAGCCAAGTTCTCATCAGGAAAACCATCTGCAGCAAGCTTCCCATAGCAAATCAACCGCCAGAGATGATCTCCCTGCCCCGGCTCTATTTGTATGCAAGTGGCAACAATCTTCAGGTGGGTCCTCTGCGCCCAGATCCACACTATTCACTCCAGCTGGGCGTTCCCGGTTAATCGTTACTTAATCTACCACACCTAGTAAGTCATTTTTTTCTAATTAATAAATTTTATTTTATTTTATCCCATTTCCCCCTCAAGCATAGGTAGTAAGTTTTAGGCTAAGCATCTTTCCTGATTTACAGATTGGGTCGCGCTGTCCAGTGTCATCTTGAGCTAATCACTGGGTGGGAACTGGAAGTGTGGATCTGTCATTGCGACACCCAGCACACTAAAATAGTGCAGCAAAATTAGTGTAAAATTCATAGATTCAAGATCTTAAACATCTCAAATACTCGAGATTTAAAAAATCTCAAGGGGTATGGATGCGTGTGGATATATGTGTACAAGTGCACATATGTTATAGTATCTTCATAATCAGTGGAGGTGATTTTAATGAGTGTAAGATTCTAGCACTCTGGGAAGGGTCATAAAAAATAGAAAATGTGTTACATATAATTTAATTTAGATGCATTTATTTGCCTATACACATTGTGGTACTGCATAGTGTTAAGAAGTTGAGTGCAAAAGTCATCATGTGTGACTTCATAGTTTTACATAGTTTTACCCAGTGCCTTGCATCCTCATATGCCCTTCAGCAGTTGAAAATACTTTAAGTCAAAAATGCCTTCATTGGCCCGGGTTCGATCCCTGGTTAACCACATACCATACTGGGCGTGGAGACTCACGCCCAGCAGCAACCAGTACCACACACCACAGTGCCGGGCGCGGTGGCTCACGCCTGTAACCCCAGCACTCGGGAGGCAGAGGCAGGAGGATTGCTGTGATGTGAGTTTGAGGCTGAGCTCAGGGCCAGCCTGAACTACAAAGTGAGACCCTGTCTCAAAAAAAAAAAAAAAAAAAAAATGCCTTCATTCTACTTGACCCACTGAGAGTGGTAGTTTAACCCAGACTACCTCAAATATGTTTAGAGCATGTGCCTTACCGACTGACAATGGAGCAAAATCCATTTTATGCTGCAGTATTATCTGCTTCCTGTACACTCACAGACGTGCACGATGCAGTCATGATGGGCTAGAAATATACAAGGCACAGTATGCAAATAGTGCTTGCAACACAGCCCTTTGCACAGGCTGTTTCCGCCTGTGACTGTGTTGCTGACGGATAGCTGCGGCCCAGCCTGGGGAGAGAGGTTGGTACTGCTTCCCACTCACTCGGAAGATCGAATCTCACCCTTCCTAAATGTTTCTCAGCTTTGTGCCACCGTATAGCACAAACAGCAGCATAAAACCCACCCCGATCGTAAGTCCATCCATTGAGTGTGTCTTGCTTAGTTTCTCATCCCTGAGACACAGTGTCCCCCATTTTTGCTCACATTTGGTGGAAATGTTTGTCCATTGTCAGCAGAGCAGCACGGCAGAGGGGCATAGCAGAACAGAAGTCCGCAGAGTGGTGTGAGAAGCCGAGAGGGATCAGCTGAGGCGGACCCTGACAGCCCTCCAGCCAGTGACGCCCCTCCTCCAACCGGGCTTCCCCTCGCAAAATCAGCTTTAGCCATGAACACGTCAGTGGATGAATCCATTGCTGAGTATTATGCTCCGTGATCCACTCACCCCCAAATAGCCCACTTAGAGGCATGTGAGAGTTTGGGGGTCGTCTGGATAGAAACCAAAACCACATGTCAGGGGCCGTTTATATCTAGATACATGTGTGTAATTATCAAAAACTTGAAAGGTTTCTATGTCATATATATACATATATGTATTTGTATGTATGTTTTTATGTCATATATATGTATGCATGTATTTGTATGTATAGTTGCATTGATTTGAGAGTTGTGTAATAGCTTAAATGAAGTAGATGGATCAAGCAGGCACAGTGAATGCATTTTTTGTTCTTTTGTGCGCGTATTTCAATTGACTGTATTTGTGGGCTGCTGTTGTATTAATGTCTAAAGAATACCGTTTAAAAAACATATATTTCAACTCAATTTCCTGGGGCTATTTAAAACGCTCTCAAAGAATCTTAGAGGCTATTAATTTCCATGGCTTCTTGCTCCCAGACTAAACTAGAATGCCATTTAAAGGAAAGTAATTTACTAGGACTTGGGTTTGGTTTAATAATAAAGCTATAACTTCAAACTCCAGAATGTACTCTATCAAGGACCAAACCGTGATTAATCCCACTACGAAAGAG
This sequence comes from Petromus typicus, assembly GCA_004026965.1. NCBI lineage: Eukaryota > Metazoa > Chordata > Mammalia > Rodentia > Petromuridae > Petromus > Petromus typicus. The sequence continues at coordinate 43,337 of PVIR01008068.1, forward strand.
CAGCAAGGGGGAAAAAAAAAAAATTGCAAGTCACAAATAACCAAAAGAATTTAGGCTGAATCGACTCAGAATTTTCGGCCTTCCTTCACTGCCTGGCTCCCATTAATATACGTAGTATCTGATGGAATAATTCGGAGGGGTTTTCGCATGTATTAGCCTGTGCCACCCCATAGCCAGGGGATTTTTTTGGTCAGGGACGTTTCTACCTTATCTCTGTAGCACAGTGTCAAGGACATTATATAGAACAGTTAGAGCCTTTCCAGCCTGCCCCTTTTTCTCTTTCTTTATCGCTAGGCTCCAATCCTGGGAGGAGGTAAGATCTATAGCTACACCTGGGGCAAAAGGGCAAGAACTAGAAGAGAAAGCTAGAAGCTAGAACATTTTATAGCCCTCCCTCTCCTCGACCTCGGAAAGGAAGCCTTCCTTGGAAGTGGAGCAAGAAGAAAAAGAAGTCCTTCCTGGGAATTAAAACTGCAGAGAGAGAATACTGTGGTAGACATTTAATTTTGAACTTTAAAGTTTTCAGCAGTCTCTAGAGATGCGCTGGGATTTTGGCCACGAGCTGGTAGAAATCTGTTTTGGAAATGGTGAATTCTGCAGCGAGAGCCTGGGAGGTAACACCCTGCCTTTGGCTGAATCCCACTGATTCCTGTTCACACACAGAGAAACACACACAAACACAGTTTTCCCGTGCAGGGATCCTTTGTCGCTGTTGAGGATGCAGCGAAGGTTAATACGGGCACATTACCTATTCATTGTGTGGGCACCGACCGCGGGCCAGAGGCGCACAAAGTAATTAAAAACGGGCCAACGGGCTGAGCTTTATTGATGGAAGAGGAAGATTGAAAGCAAAGGTGCAGAGCGAGGCCGTCACCATTTTGTTCTTCTTCTATATTGTCTAAATGAGAGAATGCGCACCTAAAGAGGGGGCGGGAGTCAATGAATAAATAAAGATTCTGACCGCCATGTTGTCATAGATCCAGGATTTCCTGAAGGTGCGCAAGTGAAGAGCTCCCTCCTTATCGAGTTAGTCCATCAGCATCTCTTAAGACACCACCCCGCCCTGCTCCCTGGAATCGCCATGGTAGCTGGGGTCCTTGCTCAACACCAAAGTGCTGACCCACAAAATGAATTCCTTGTGGCTGTGTGTATGGTGTTGTATGTGCAACTCACTTGACAAACAGGCCGGCTGGTCTTAGGTGCTTCAGACTCTGGACAGATCATTCAAAACATCACCCTCCCTGTTACCACCCAGGGTGATGTCCACAGTTGTCCTTGCCCAGATGGAAAAAAAAAATCATACCTTGTTCTCCCACTTCTGTTCCTCTCCCTGGTTAGCAGACACACACTTTCGTTTCCTTGCCGTGAGTGGAGAGTGAGTTGCTAAAGCCTTTTGTGGTCAGGGAAGGCTCTCAGTGAACTTGTGTTTTTATTTTTCTTTTTCCAGGTCAGAAAGTCAGTAAGTAAATAGAGCTTACAGTGAAGCATGCAGAAGTGGCACACAAAGGTCTTGCAGGGTGATTACTGGCTTCCGGAAGTAGAGCTTATCTCTGACTGATATCTGAAGCACTTGGGGCGTGAGAGAAGGCCAAGTACAGAAATGCATGTGCTGGAATAACTTTTTCATGATGGATGTAACCGTGAGCAAGTGATGAGTCTCCCAGCAGCGGGGGCTGGATATAACGCATGAGCCAGGCTGTCCACTGGTCAGTCAGCTGGTGTGAGTGGTGTTAGGCGAGGGTGCAGTCCCCAGAGATGAACTGATACCTTCCTAAGAACCTGAAGGGAAGGCACAGGATATCCGAGCCTCTCAGTATTCAGCCCTGTCTGAAAGCCGTCTGAGGACTGGTGAGTAGGATAATTCTTCTTGTGTTGCTTCTCTGCTGGTGAAATATTGAGAGATAGGACTGAAAACAATTATCTGATTTATCTGAGCTACCCCATGTCCAAACTTCTAAAGCTTTCTGCTTCTTTGCCTTATGGAGCAACAAAATAGCCAGTGGGGTCAGAGTTGATGAAACGGATGCCAAGAGAGAGAGAGAGACTGCGTGGCAGCGGTAGTGGGACATCTTGGCTCACTTCGGCAGGGCTAATGAATGTTGGTAGTTTTTAATCTGTGCTGTTACATGAAAGGAAATTACTGGAAAACCACCAACCACAATTTATCTAGCAGGGTTTTATTTGATCTTCTACACTGAAACAAGATGGCCTTTAGGGAGAAGAAAGCCATTGCTAAGTGCTGTTTCTTCTTTACTGTATGAAAGCAATAGTTTGAAAATTTATAAGCTTAGAAGGAGAGAGAGAAAGAGAGAGAGAGAGAGAGAGAGAAATAGGAAGAGCTCAGATGAAATCCACAAGGAAATGAACAAATAAAAAGGTATATCTGCGATACAGCGTATTCAAAACAGAAATTAAATTGCCTAGCCTTATGTATTAAAATGAGATCCATTGCTTCTCAGCTACATACAACGAATATAACAAAGATGTGTGTCATTCACTGTAGCCCATGAAAGATTTGGTGTTGCCAGGGATTGAGCTCAAGGGGTACCGCACCTATCTTGGAAGCACAAGAGCCTGAGTTCAATCCCTGGTACTGGGACAAAAAAGAAAGAAAAAGAAAGAAAGGAAAGAAGGAAAGAAAGAAAGATAGATGATTTAGTGTGTTTCTGACTTTTCTTTTTATTGCTTATCTGAAAAATAAACATGAGAAGGAATTAGCAATCATACCATATTCTTTTTACCTTTTAAAATTTTTATTTTGGAATTCTTTTTAACATTTTTTAATGTACTGTTTCCAAATTTGTCATGCATACCTGAATATTGATGGTGGAAATTAAAAGAACTAAACTTCCTGCTCATGTTGGAGACCTGTGCCTAAGTCACCAAATTTAGGTTGCATCTGGTGTTGCTTAATAGACGGTGCCAGTTTTGTTTTAGGTTGTGGAGTGTGTTATCGTGCATTACTTCCTCATTCGAGATTGTGTTTGTAGATGGAAAAGGACTGGGCTTTCTGAGGAATAAGTAAGTGGTTTAGAAATCAGCTGTTGCTGGGCGTGGTGGTGGTGGTACATTCGTGTGATTCCAGCACTGGGGAGACTGAAGCAGCAGCATCCCCTAGAGTTTGAGGCCAGCCTGGGCTCCATACTGTGTTCAAGGGCAGCCTGAAAACTATGTAGTGAGACTCTGTCTAAAACAAATTTTAAAAATAAAAATAAAATAATAATAATAATAATAGTAAAAGTAAAAGACTGTTTTGTAAAATTTCGATCAATCAGAGAAAGAAAACAGCAGCTCAAATAGTTGAACCTTTGAAGTGCATGCAAATTATAAGGTGAGAACCAAACAGAGATATACATTTTCATCCCAAAGAGAGATGCAAAGAAATGTATGCAATCTCTTCTAGATTAAGCCCTCCAGGTTATCTTCTGACTGCATGATCGAAATGTTTATGAGGAACCAAGACATCCAGTTCTTTTCTTTTCTTTTATTTTTTTGAGACAGGGTTTTGCTTTTGTAGTTCAGGCTGGCCCTGAGCTCAGCCTTGAACTCACAGCAATCCTCCTGCCTCTGCCTCCCAAGTACTGGGATTACAGGCATGAGCCACTACACCCGACATTGTTGTATGTGGTTACAGGGGATTGAACCTGTGCCCTTCTGCTCGCAAGGCAGGCGCTGGAACCACTGAGCTAAGTCTGCAGCCCATCATCCAGTTCTTGAATACTTAATTCCATCAGCAGCATCATGTACCTCCTATTTGCTAGTGTTTACAGATTAAATTAGAGGAATGTTAAGAATTCTGGGTAAAAATGATGTCGCTAAAAAGGCTGAAGTTATTTTATACAACGCTCACTTCATTTTTCAGTCAGTTACTTCCTATGTGTTTCTCTCTGAGCATGGATGACAGTTGCTAGAAATCCTTATGAATGCACAGATACGGTGTGGCCTTAGTATTTACCAGTGGAGAAATTGCCCTGTATTCATCTGTAATAAGATTATAACATGCCAGCTGTAATATCAGGATGCAGAAGTAAAAAAATAAATAAATAAATAAAAATCAATGCATGAATAAAGAAATAAGGCTAATACAATGACGAATTTCCACCCAAATCCTGAGCTGTAATTGCAGATGGCCCTTAAAGAGGTTGACTATACTAGCACGGAAAGTTAGCAGGGTCGGAGGTCAAATTCTAGCTCGTTGTTAAGATGCATGCTTAACATGGGGAGGGGCCAGGGTACAGTGGGCAGCACCAAAGAATGAAATGAAATACAATAAAAAAAAAAATGAAACCTCTCAGGAGCAATCTCTCATCTCTTGTATTTAATTTCTAGTCTGTTGTTTAGATCTTATCTTCTCATTAAAATTTCAGCCTTGCTTGAGATTAACCCTGCGTAGCACTTGGCCTGGTATTTCACAAGTACTTGCCTCACACCCCTGAGATATAAGTAACAGTGTGTGGCTGGCACGCAAAGTCCAGCCTTAACTCCAGGGTTGTCTGAGAAGGAAAATGAGCGCTCGATTGCAGTACTCCAAGTACCAGTGTCAAGAGTGATTGCACACTTGTTACGCGGAGAAGGGACACCTGAGGGAATCGCGCCGGGCTCATTAGCCCCAGCTCCCTGGGTGGAGGGTGGAATTTCCTGGAAAGTCTAGAGGTTGGGTGGAGTTGCCCCCGGGTCCTGGCTCTGTTTTGGTGGTTCCAGGACTGGGAAATCTTCAATCCAGACAAAACAGCGGTGGTGCCAGTTTCTCATGCACATAGCGTCTGTTTACTTAAGAATCTCTGAGCGATGTGGATACTTGGGCCGGGCAGTTCATGGCTGTAGGGGCTGTGAAACACCAAGGGAAAGTTTTAGTATCTAAATGCCGTGATAAACTCTACCTTCCCAGGTGCAACAACAAAAATAATCTCCATTGTATGTCGCCAAATATTCTTCGGCAGGTAGTCATTCTTCTGTTCAAGAAGCAACCATTGCCGGGCCGGGGAGTTAGCTCAGTGGTTCCGGCGCCTGTCTCGCAAGCGCAAGGACCCGGGTTCGATTCCCCGGTAACCACATAACAATACTGGGTGTGGAGACTCACCCCAGCAGCAACCAGTACCACATACCACAGTGCCGGGCGTGCTGGCTCACGCCTGTAATCCCAGCACTCGGGAGGCAGAGGCAGGAGGATTGTGATGTGAGTTTGAGGCTGAGCTGAGGGCCAGCCTGAACCACAGAGCGAGACCCTGTCTCCAAAAACCTAAAAAAAAAAAAAAAAAAAAAAAAAAGAAGCAACCATTGCCAACAATACAGTGAACATTTTTTTTCTGTTTTTTTTTTTTTTTTTTTGAGACAAGGTCTCAGTTTTGTAGTTCAGGCTGGCCCTGTGCACTACCTTGAACTCACAGCAATCCTCCTGCCTCTGCTTCTGGAATGCTGGGATTAGGGGCGCGAGCCACCACGCCCGGCATTGTTGCATGTGGTTCTGATTGCTAGTGGGTGTCGGTCTCCAGGCCCGGGATTGTTGTATGTGGTTACAGCATATCAACTCGGGTCCTTGCACTGCTAAGCAGGCACCGGCACCACTGAATCCCTGCCTCAATACAGTTAACATTTACAACACATGAGGGGGTTCGGCGGAGAGCAGACTGTGCACTGTAGATACGTAGGGGAGGTCACTCCCCGTGGCTGGGCTGTCCTGGGCACTGTCACGTGCTGTGCTGTACCTGTCCGTCCCACACATCAGATGGCATTAGTACCTGCTCCTGCCAGTTTTGCTATTGTGTCTGAAATAGGCTTGAGGAGCACGAAGTGTTGGTGGGTGGTAAAAGTGACTGTGCTTTAGAAACAGACAGAAAGAAAGCAGCAGTGTCTAGAGTTATACAGATATTGCAAAGAGCCAATTAGACTCTGTCTTTTTTTGGGGGGGGTGGGGAAGTTTTGAGACAGGGTCCCGCTTTGCAGTTCAGGCTGGCCCTGAAATTACTATATCACCCAGGTTAGCCTGGAACTCACAACAGTCCTCTTGCCTCTGCCTCCCAAGTGCTAGGATTACAGGTGTGAGCCACCGTGCTCAGCACTGTGGTATGTGGTTACTGGGGATCAAACTCTGGACCTTTCATTTGCTGGGCAGATGCTGGAACCACTGAGCTAAATTCCCGGCCCCTAGACTCTGTGTCTTTTTTTTTTTTTTTTTTTAGGTTTTTGGATACAGGGTCTCGCTTTGTGGTTCAGGCTGGCCCTGAGCTCAGCCTCAAACTCACATCACAATCCTCCTGCCTCTGCCTCCTGAGTGCTAGGATTACAGGCGTGAGCCACCACGCCCGGCACTGTGGTATGTGGTACTGGTTGCTGCTGGGTGTGGGTCTCCACACCCAGTATTGTTATGTGGTTACCGGGGAATCGAACCCGGGTCCTTGCGCTTGCGAGACAGGCGCCGGAACCACTGAGCTAACTCTCCGGCCCTAGACTCTGTGTCTTAATGAGCCCAGTGAGCCGTGAACTCATCACTGGATTAATCCCATCATGAACTCAGAGCTCTTATGATGAGTGACCGCACAGAAACTCCACCTCTGACATTGTTGCTATGGGGACTGAGCCTTCAGCCATGATCCTTTTCAGGGACTTCTGTGCAGACCTAAGAGTCAGTGTGGAACCAACGAATGGAATGTAAATAGAAGGTGGGTCAGTGTTGACTTATTCGACTTGATGCTAATTTTCATTGGATTTCACCCCAGAATGGTCCCTGTGGGCAACCAGGTTTTGACCAAGGCTTTGTGTATTGCACAGGATAGTCACGACCACCTTCTAAATTACTCAGAAAAACCTATGAATTCTTGCACAAACCCAGCCCCAGTGGTTACTCTCTCAGGACTGTGTAGCTGAGAGTGTAAATGCTCATAGCAAAGGGGCCGTGTTTAGGCCACTGTCGCCTCAGGCTTCACTGTGGACGGTGTCTTTCATGTTTTCCGCATGGATGGTGGCATACTGTGTACCCATGTGTCCCCACAAGCAGCGACCATCATTGAAAACCTCCTTGTTTTTCTGTGCTAAGATTTGAGATGATGTGAGTGTGTTCGGGAACTTCTGCTCAGCCAGGAAAAATGGCTGGGCCCCAGTGTGGCTTCCGTATGTTCTTGAAGGCACCTCCCGTTCCTCGCCCTTCTCAGCTCACACACGCAAGAAGCAGAAAATCATGAACAGAACTCTATCCGGGTGAGGGAGACAGACCTTGGGGACTATGTGGCTGAAGTGGGGGGTAGGTGGCTGCTAGAGCCAAAGGGGCTGTCTCGAGTTGTGCGAAGCCATATTGTTTTAAAAGAAAACAAAACTAGATCCTTAGTTAGCATGTTATTATTATTATTATTAATTTTTTTTTGTGAACATCAATATAGTAATTTTCAGGTGCCTCAAACTGTGAGTAGGACCAAACGCACACCCTATTTTTTTTTTCAATGTGCACATATGTTGTGGAATGTTCAATTTATGAGTCCTTCTCAGTGAGTGCCAGCAGCCGCTCAAAGTAACAGAAAATGATTAGCACTGGAAGGTGGCACGGAAGTGATACGAAGGTCGCTTCTCTCTGGAGAGAGTGTAGATCGATATTGTAATTTTCAGCGTGCCGCTGATAGTGGGTCACTGAAGCTGTCCCAAGTGACAGCGGGATGAGAGAGAGAGCTACTGAACCTCTAGGCTGGCTTCCCTCTGCCTGGGCACCGTGGCTGTTTGGGACTGGATAATTATTTTCTCTTGTGGGTAATGCTGCCCAGTGCATTGTGGGTGCATGGCAGTATCCACGATGTGTCAACAGCCAGTGGTGGACCCTGGTGATGACCAGCCACGTCCTGACACTACCCAGTGTTCCTTATAGGCGGATACACTGCTGGTGGCTGCTTCGTGGTCAAATAAGCAATTTACAGAAAACAGTAAGAAGCGTAGACTTCAAGCAGGACAGTGTGGTAGGTCTCCGTCAACCTGAGGGGCTGGAGTAGGCTTGTGCCTTTGCTGAAGGATGGTGAGCTTCCACACATGGACTTCCAGGAATCCCCAGAACACAGCTGTGATAAAAACTGTTGCTCTAGAGCTCGCCAGGTGCACCGAGGATAGCAAACAACACGTCCTGTTGCGAACCAGAGCCAGGCTCCTGCCCAGGTGCCCGGGTCCCGGCGCTGCAGTGTGGTGTTGCTGCCCCGCCTTCACTTTGGCACCACGTCACACTTCCTGCGTCTCCACCCTGGGAGGAGGTGGACGTCCACGGTAGATGTCCACTCTGTAGGGGCAAACCTAACCCCGGGCACCTGGGAACGCCGGTGGCGGGCGACACCGACGCTGAGCTCAGTCTCCGGCCGGCCGTATTGCTGTGCGCACTGTGTGACTCTCGCGCAGTGGTGTTCGAAGCCGCTGGGTCACACCACATCATTTGCATATCGCTCGGCTAGGTCACCACAGTTGGCAGTGTGAAATGGGCCCCAGGAACTTCTAATTGCAGGAGTCCAAGTGACAGATCAATTAATTATCCTGGGAGGGGACAGGCATGGGTGTCTAGAACCCACGCAGGCCGCCTGAGTTTTTAGCTGGCTTTTAGTTGGCCGTGGCACGGAGCCAGGACAATCTTGCTCAATCTTGCAGGATTCTTTTTGTTTTGTTTTGTTTTGTTTTGAGTTCATTAGTTTATTCTTTAGGACTGCAAAAGCGAAAGCTGGGGAACAGGAACATCTGCCTTGAAGACAAGCTGGGAACTGTTTATCAGTCTGACTGACATGACAGGAGCCACCTGAAACTCTCCACTGCAGCCGGAAACGCTGGCATTCTGGTTACATCCTCTGGTGTCAGTAATGTCTCAAATCACAGAATCTGTCTTTGTATTTATCTATTTGTCTGTCTGTCCATTTGCCACCCATCCATCCATCCACCCACCCTCCCACCCATCCATCCATCCATCCATCCTTGAGGGTAGACATTGTAGTCATTATCCATCAGTAAATTCTAAATGAGCACAAATATAAGCATTTACAAAGACTGTTGAACTTGCAATGAATGAGAGTCAGGCTTACAGCCATGACTGAGCTTAAGGTCCTCTTCCAATATCATTCATGTTGTGGCAGAATTATTTTATTTTTAGATAAGGGATCTCTAACCTTCATGAGACCTAATGTCTCTCACTGTGAGCATTTCAGAGTGGAGCTGTCTACTGGATCAGGGCTAGGAAGACACAGTTTCTTCTGTGTCTAAACCTTAAAGGCCAAGGAGAAGGAGACCAAGGAGAATGCTTAAAGGCGATATCCCAAATTGCTTCATTTTTGACATACCCTGTTAGTTAGAAACAAATCACATTTCCAAGCCTCAGTCAAGGGAAGGATATGACACCAAGAAAGAGTAGAGTACCTGCAGCTGGCTTAAATGAGCTATTATTTGGTGCTATTTTAGAGGAGGTTGAGAATGTGCGCAGTGCTGTTAAAGTGCTGCTGATCTAGTTCCACAACATTATCCTCAGCACGTCCACAACAGCTCTGTGCCCTTTTGTCCTTATCCCAGTGCCGTTCATTTCCATAACCTTAGGAAAATCCTCCTCTGCTTCCTGCTTCTTCTGCACAGTTGCCTTTTTTGGAACATTTCCTATAAATGGATCCTGTCCTATGTGACCTTTTATGTTTGGCTGCCGGGGCTCAGCACGTTGTGTTGGAGGCTTATGCCTTTTCACGGATGAGTAGCATTCCACTGTGTCATGGGCCGTGTTGTGTTTCCTCAGGCATCCCTCAGTCACAACCAAGGGTCGCATTTTGGGTTCCCGTGAAGTATATGATCCTGCCGTGAACCTGGCCGTAGTAATCCACGCTGCAATCCAGGGCCTTAATAACTTAGGGGCTATAGCTTGTAGTACACAGCGGATCATAAAGAAATTCCATCACTGTGCTGAGAAGCGACTGTGCTGTTTTCCACAGGACGTGGTACTATGGCTTTACGTTTTGAAGTTCTCCTTGGCACTTTTTCTGTTTTGGCTGTGCAGGCAAGAGAAGGGAGATTATTGTCTCTCCTGTCAGAACTTGTGTTGAGAGGCAAGCAAGCTTAGTTCTCTCTTTCTTTTCTGTTTTCCTCATTTGTACATTTTTGAGATAGATTATAATTACGTTCGTGTTGGGGAATTGGTGTGTATACATTTCATCTTGACTCATTTTATTTTCTCTTTCCCTCCTTACGTTCCTGTCTCCCTCCATGCCCATCGAACAATATCTACCTCCCTGTCTGCTGTCATCCACCTTTTACTTTGCTCTTTATATTATTCATATTTGGGGTTTCTCATGCGAGATAAGCCATGCAATACTTAACCTGTTTTGTCTGATTTATTACACTTAGTATTGTATAATAAATACACAATATTTACTGTGTATTGTGTAATAAATCCATAAAGAAGGATAAACTTGAGCCATATCTAGGAAGCTGCATGCCCCTAAAGATCGTGAAGTTGGGCTTAGATCTCAGAGGCATTCTTGGCAGAGCCTCCCTTTTCCATATTAGCATGTGTGAGACTTGTTTCTCTGCACCCTGCCAGTCTTGAAGAAAGGCATTGTCGAAGGCAGGTTTGATCCGGTGTGCACAATCTCAGAATCTCACCGCGATGATACTGTGTGGGTGGGTAGTTCCCGCAGGGTGTGACCGCAGGTTGACACCACTTGTCGGTAGCTCTCTGCCTAGCACATCGAAATCCTCAGGACTGATTGTGCATCCGGGGCTGGCCTGCGTGCCGGGAGTGTCAGGATTGAGTCCTCTTCTCAGTCTGAATGGATCGATTGGAGTGGAGAAGAAATGGTGGATGGAGACGTTGTGATCCCCAAAAAGGCTTCTTTAGCCACCTGGCCCCTCTCTTCTTTCTAACCTTCGTGATCCCAGAAAATGTCCATTGTAGACACAGCCTGCCCTGGACCAGAGACAACTGGGCCGAGGATTGTAACTAAGACCGATCACCTATGAATATTCACAGTTTAAAGGCCATTCACCTATGAGTAGCCAAATTCTGATGACCATCTCCTATAAATATTCAAATCTCGTTCATGTAGGAGCTATTATCTTTGAGTTTAAAATCTAGGCCTCCTTTAGTAGCCTCAGGGAATTGATTTCAACATGCTCCTCCCTCTTAGATACCAACATCTACAAATGCTCATGTCCCTTGTTAAACAAAACAAAACAAAACAAAACAAAACCTATTATTTATATAAAACCAATGCATATCACTCAGAGTATAATTCCTGACATAATGCAAAAGCTCTGTAAATGAATGTTATATTACGTCAGGGCTAGGAAGATACACGACATGTGGGGAATAATAGCAAGGGGAAACATTTGTGCATGTGCAGTAGACACATAATGTATTTTTTCTTTGGGGGTATTTTCTATCTGTGGTTGGTTGAATCTGCAGATGTTGAACCAAATGACAGATCCAGGAAGCTGACAGTACTAATCTGCAAGTAGAAAGAGCCTCTCCTTCTGCCAGGCATGGTGGTGCATACCTCTCATCTCAGCTACGCCTAAGACTGAGACAAGAACATCACAAGTTGAAGACTGGCACAGTCAATTTACGGAGACCTAGACTGAAAAATAAAACGAGGACTGTCGATGCCTCTCAGTCCTGGAGCTCTACCTTCAAATGCAGAATCCCTGGGTTCCGTTACAGAAGGACAAAAATAAATAAGGGAAAGAACGCAACCGCACACATGCTTAGCTATTGTACACCGTACCTACCACTGAGGTGTCAAGATTCATCTCCATTCCTAGGATTTCTTTCTTCTTCTTCTTTTTCTTTTTAATTCAAAGCTTTATTGGTACATTATGAATACACATCATCATTGCATTCAAGATTGAGACTTTGTATCAGAATATGACACAACTTGATTCTCATTTTTTTCCCATTTACTCTACCCACCGTACATTTCCTTACCCGTATATACATAAGCTTTGTTTCCTTTTTAAAATTACCATCACAGTGTTTTTCATCATTTACCCCTCCACCCTATTTCCTTTTAAATATGTTCTATTTCACACTATCTACTATATATACTAGAACTCATTTATATCATTTTCTCATACCAGAGAAAAGATACGATATTTACACATCTGTGACCTGTTTATTTCACTCAGAGGATGTCCTCAGTGTGCATCCATTTGAATGTGAATGACTCCATCTTATCTTTATTTATTTATTTTTTTTTTAATCAGGGTCTCACTTTGTGGTTCAGGCTGGCCCTGAGCTCAGCCTCCAACTCACATCACAGCAATCCTCCTGCCTCTGCCTCCTGAGTGTTGGGATGACAGGCGTGAACCACCACGCCCGGCACTGTGGATGTGGTACTGGCTGCTGCTGGGGTGAGTCTCCACACCCAGTGTTGTTATGTGGTTACTGGGGATGGAACCCGGGCCCTTGTGCTTGCAAGACAGGCGCCGGAACCACTGAGCTATATCCCGGGCCCAGATCTTATCATTTTTAATGTCAGGATAATACTCCATTCTATAAAAGAATCACCTCTTCTTTATCCATTTTCCAGTTGGTGGACATTTCGGTTGTTTCCAAGATTTAGGAATCACAAACTGAGCTGCTATAAACGTGGGTGCACATGTGTGGTTGTGATAGGAACCTTTTAATTCTTTTGGGCATATACCTAGCTGAGCAGGGACCAGCCATTCCTAGGATCTGGAAGCTTCAGCGATGCATTTAATATGTGCATCTTTTAAACAGGATGAGCCATATGTATAGAATAACCCTTTGAGTCTAAGCATTTTTTCTAGGTTCAGGTGGTGGCTTTCAGAGGGACTAAAGTCAAGTTACCCTAACATTAAGTACACCAAAGCTCTCTTAGGGCTCATCCCTGTGACTTTATACTTGCCAATGGACCTAGGACCCCTTTTTCACCCAATTTGTTTAAGATGCCACCCACAGTTACCCTATGCCCAGGGCTTCCTTTTTAATTTTTTTTTTATTTTCCTTAATACTAAGGTTTTAGAATTCTCTTTCTCTACCTCACCCTACAGCCTTGTAACACACTAATGCCAACCTGATATGTAATAAACGATCTATAATTACTTAATTACATTGTCATCATTAGGTTCATCCAGGGAAGAAAACAAGCCTATTTCTCTTCTTGCTTCTTCCTGCTGTTTTAAGAACACAGATCCTTCTGTGGAATGTCTCTCCGTGCTGTTGAAGACCACAACTGATACAAAATTATGACGTGCACATACACAGGTTTAGAAATAGGGCTTCTAGTCCCTTTTATACTTAGATTACAATCATCACTGAAGTTAATTTAACTTGATGGGAGATAATTAGCATTTACTCTTCACAATCTATCTGAAATGAAAATATGTTTTCATTAATACCTTCCTCAGTTGCATGACCGATTCTATATTTTAGGATCTGACGTGTAGCATGAATATTTTTATTCTGAGCTGACAAAAATTATTTTATCTCATTGCACTGTGAGTTCTGTCTGCTTTCACACCCCGAAATATGCATGATGGCAGTCTAGTAACTGAATCCTATATTTCTAAGGGTATCTCCTTTAACTGACTCACAATATGTGCAAGAACAATGTGGCTACACGAAGCAATGGAATGTTAAAATTGATTCTGTCCACTCTTCTGTATTGCCGTGGTCAATACTCCTCCACTTTCAATCAAGTGATGGTTCTACACTATTCCCTCCTGAATATATTATGAGAGAGATGAAGAGGAGAAGGAGCAAGAAAAAGAAGGAAGAGAAGAGAAGAAGAAGTAACAGGAGAAAGTAGTGGCTAGTGTGACAGAAATCATCACGTCATTGGTCTCTCTGTACATCTCACCAAATCATATAACTATTGTTAGTTGATCTTCTCTAAGAATATGATGTTTTTTTGTTTTGTTTCGGTTTTTGAGACAAGATCTCGCATTGTAGCTCAGGCTGGCCTGAACTCACTGTGTAGCCCAGGCCAGCCTTGAACTCACAGCAATCTTCCTGCCTCTGCCTCCCGAGTGCTGGGATGACAGGCGTAAGTCACAGTAGGAACCACTGAGCTAAATCTCTGGTCCTGCATCATACTTTAATAAATACATGCAATAAAAGTCACTGTCTGTGCCTTGGATGCCTTTAAGACACATGACTCCCCGACCCGTCCACTTCTGTCAGTGTCAGACACTTTGGATTCAGGACAGTCCACTGGTGAACGTGTATCTCAGTCATTCCCCAGGGTTCTACCTGCGCCAATGTGTGAGTCAAACTCTGTTGCTTCTCTTTCTTTCTTGTTTCTCCCCTTCCCCTCTGACCTGCAAGCTGAGACTTTGGATTTCATCAACACTGTGTGTTCTCCGTTCCGAGTGGCTTTAACAGGACCCTCCTTCAGGTCCTTGCAGTTCAGCACATTTGCTTTCATGGATGATCTCCTGCTTGCCCATCAAAAGGATCATGGATGACGCTCTCCTAACAAAAGACAGATAAACAAGAAAAAGCAATAAGAGATTTCGTTCAATCATAGTTTTTACCTTTACCTTTTCCCTTTGAATTTTTCTTCCTATTTCACAATGGGGGTGGGTGGGTAGAAGAAAATATAGAAAGGAAAGAAAAAAATCTGATAGTAAAACAAAACAGTGGAAGCAAAGCTTTTGTTTGGGGGATGATAGCGTGGGCAGAGGAAAAGTAAAAAATAAGAAGCAAGATGTGTCATGCACAGGTACAAATTTTTAATGTTGAATGTCATCATAATATTAATGTAAAATGTGCTGATAGACTCAATTAC
>PVIR01008069.1:0-58194 GCA_004026965.1 Petromus typicus
AAAATATTTATTGACATATAGACACAGTAGCATTATGAATGAGTAATCTTTCTGGAATACTACATTCATTTGAGTGGTTAATTAATACAAGAAAACAAACTTAAATTCCTTGAGAAAAACTCTTATTGGCAGTTTTTAAAGATGATTCTGAAGAATTTGTATTATTTTAAAAATAAACAGTGACTGATTTTTAATCAAGCATTTTCACTTATGCCAGATTGGAAACATCTATCCTACTCCCTTGCTCTGGGTTATGGATACACATGCCAGCTCTCTTCCATCTACTACTAACAGTTACTCACTGGAGTAGCACAGTCATCACTTCTGTTGTCTATTAATACTAAAATTTAATTTGAGAAATAGAAATTATATTCGGTAATAATTATCACAGAAAATTACAGGAGGAAAATGACCTTCTCTCAGCTCTTCTGGTCACTGGAGCTGATTTTACCTACTACAATTACTGGAGTATTTGTCTATTTAATAGTGATCTTGGTCACTGTGAGACCAGAGACACATATTCAAGGATGCTTGCTATTACACATGTTTTGGTTTTTCACAGGATATATTGAAAAAGGAAAATTCTGCAGAGAAAGGCATGCTTGATAGTAAACTGATGGTAAAAGATACTCATCTTCAGTGTTGTCGTGACCTTGTGCTGTTTGCTGAGATGGACCTCGAGCAGAGGTGTGACAGTAAACTTTGAGTGTAAGCTCTACACGAGGGGCTGGGAGCCCAGGCCCTGGTGTGTATGGCACTTCCAGAGGAGGCCAATGCATGGACCGGTGGGCCACAGAGCAGCAGCTTTCCCCAGGGCAGGCGGCTGGCATCTGAGGCAAGGAAGACTGGGAAGCTGGCCCAGGACACTAGTCTGGAAGCACTCCCACCGCCAGCTCTCTGAGGTGCAAGCTTTCGGGCTCAGAGTGCAGCTCCCGTCCAGTCTCCTGTGCATGTGAGGCCTGCAGATCGCAGACCGTGTGACTCCTCAGCTTCCTCCTCACATATGCATTTAGGCAGACACAGAGAAAATCAACTGTGTGTTCTCACTCAACTGTTACAAGAAATAAGCTTATTAAGAAGATATTATGAAAATAAATATCCTTATATTCTATGAGTGTGCTTTTAATAGATTCTTTTTCATTAGTGAGAACCCCTGAAAGATTATACAAAAAAAAGCTAAAGAATGGAAAAGACTAGAAAAACAGATATGCAAGACAGTAAATTTGTAATAAATTGCATTTTAATGAGACAATTCTGCAAATCCTCTAATAATAACAATAATGGCAATAATAATAATTTGGATTTTCAGTTTGCAGTGTCTTTTTATCAAAGGAATAAAGCATTTGAACATAATGGGTACTATGCATGACAAAGGAGTGGTCATACCCATAAATGTCCAGGGCACTTGAACACTAATGAGGAGCTCTGATGCGTGCGACTTGCAGAAGTGTCTCCTCTAACTACTTCTCCATGGCAGGGGCATTGTTGGGCACTGTAGGAAAATGAGGATGTCAGCAAAGCTGCGATAAACCGTGAAAATACGGGTAGGATTTTTCAACTTCACTGGCTGTGATGCTGGAATATCCTGGAAGCAGCTCGTTACCACAATAAATGTGCACATCTGCTGGCCAGCAGCATGAGGCATGTTCCACGTTCTGAAGTACATGCAGTATTGTCTCCTGGCTCAGGAGTGTCTTGCTGTCTGAAGAGGATGACTGCCTCCCTCTCCCCTCACATCTTCCCTGTGGATGCAGTGAATTCAGACCCTCATATTTCCCCTAAAAGATGCCAGTCACTGACTAATTGCCCTTCCCAAAGTGCCATCTTCCAAAGTGTAACTTGTTTAAAGGGAAAGAGGATCTTCCACAACTCACAGGCACTGGTCATTTTCCTTTGTTTTCAAAGTGAAGCTCAGCATTGGTCGTGATTCGTTCCCTGTTCGATTTCTGGAGAGTGATGTAAGGATTTTGGCTGAAAACAGTCAAATTACAGTGTTGACACTGCAAAAGTACGTGGGACCTTGATATCTCCCATCATCTTGATGTATGAGCTTCTACCAGACATTAGATTTAGATGAAAGCAAATTATACTTTATCTATTTTCTCTGAGAATTAAGAGCAATCAGGGCCAGAGATTTAGCTCAATGGTTCCGGCGCTTGTCTTGCAAGCACAAAGGCCCAGGTTCGATCCCCTGGTAACCACATACAATGCTGGGTATGGAGACTCACCCCAGCAGCAACCAGTACCACATACAACAGTGCCGGGCATGGTGGCTCACGCCTGTAATCCCAGAATTTGGGAGGCAGAGGCAGGAGGATTGCTGTGATGTGAGTTGGAGGCTGAGTTTAGGGCCAGCCTGAACTACAAAGCGAGACCCTGTCTCAAGGAAAAAAAAAAAAAAGAATGATCATAGGCTTCAAGTATTAAAATATAACTTGAAATCTATAATTTTACTTTGCCTCCAGAAGCATTTCAAGGCAAGGTTTTTTAACTGATGCTTAAAGCCCATCAACACAAGGCACTGAACTGAGGGAAGTGCCTGGAGATGACTCATTTACTGGTCACAGGCTGAAAATGCAAAACTTGGTCCCTGGCTTGTGTTCATACCAGAGGAGAAGCTGTTATCTACCACATAAGGCAGGCACTGTTAGTGGTAAATTCTGCAAGAACACCCTTCACAGTAAGATTGCTTGTTTCAGCCCAGTAACTTTCCTATCTGTCACCCTCATGACCCCGGAAATGAGTACTCACAAACGTGCCCCTTCCTGATGTGTTTCCTCTCTGAGATGTGTGGGCTTTCCAAAAAGTATCCATTCTCACTTTGTCCCAGAAGGGCTTTTTCTATCTGCATAAGATACTAGTGTTCTCCTCAGTGGCTGCTGCTAATAAAGCTTTCTCCATCCTGCTACCTTCTAGTCTTTGGAGCTCTGACATGAAGCCCCTCAAGTTCAGCCTAAGGTGTTCCAGCTCTACATTTTCAGTCCTCATGTCTGAATTTCCCTAATTCTTCCCACAGGCCAGTTTTAAAGGCTCTTGGGCCATATGGACAAATAATGCCACATGACTGGCCCTACTCCCGGTTCCAAATACTGTGTTAGTTACTTTCGCAGTGCTGAGACAAAATACCCAACACCTACAAGTTAAGGGAAAAGGGGTTTATTTAGTCCACAGTTTGTGCCAGTTTCTGTCCATAATCAGCTGACTTCAAACAGGGTGGCTTATGGCAGAGGCAACAGTTCATGGCGGATCAAAGATAGCAAAACAACAAGGGAACTTAACAGCATCTTTCTGCCTCTTTATCTTATCCAGGTTATTTAGACTACGTAGCACCTTGACCTATCTGCCATTCATTGTGAACCAGCCCCAGCATCACATACTCTTTTTTTTTTTTTTAAGGTTTTTTGAGACAGGGTCTCGCTTTTTGTGGTTCAGGCTGGCCCTGAGCTCAGCCTCCAACTCACATCACAGCAATCCTCCTGCCTCTGCCTCCCGAGTGCTGGGATTACAGGTGTGAGCCACCATGCCCGGCACTGTGGTATGTGGTACTGGTTGCTGCTGGGTGTGGGTCTCCACACCCAGTATTGTTATGTGGTTACCGGGGAATCGAACCCGGGCCCTTGCGCTTGCAAGACAGGCGCCAGAACCACTGAGCTAACTCCCCGGCCCAAGCATCACATACTCTTGATCCAGCTGCTTTTGAAACCCTGGGACCACAAGAGGCTTTGGGGGACATTTAACACAAAACATAAAATGCAACAAATCCTATGAATTGGACTGATGTAGGATAGATTAACAAGAAACTCATTAACCTTCCATTGTGCATAATTGTTAGAATTTGAGCATATAATTTAGCAAAAGAACAAAAGAAATAATATAGCTTTAGAGAAGCGACAGTAGAAGGCACTTTGAGTGTCTAGGGAGTGAAGTTCTGGGAAGGGTATGGGAGACATAATGGGGGACAAGAGATAGTGGGTAAAATATGCTGCATGGATTCCTCCAGCTCATCTTCACTCTTCTACGGTAACTAGCTCCTGTCCCTCCAAGTAGAGAAGACAGGAACTTTACAAATGTACGGCCTGCCTTAGGGTAATTGGTCATTGCCTTAGGGCGGCTAGTTTTCCCTATATATGTGTCTTCTCAACTCCCCACCTTCTGTGAGCTCCTTGAGGTCAGAGGCACCCTGGATCTCCTCAATGGCTCTCACACTGCTGAGTACATGGGGAATGTTCAGGAAAAGAGTGCTTCTTGGCAAGATTCACCATTCCCTTGGCTTTGGTTGCCCCCCTGGGCTTTCTTCTGTCTTTGGGTTTGATTCCTTTGTTGCCTTTGAAGTTGTGTCTTCCCTCTTTCCTATAGTTTCATATTTCCCCTGGGGCTCCAGGCCTTATTCTCTTCTCTTCAAATCCTGCTAAGTGACCTCTTCCACATCCCAAGTTTTAGCTCTACCAGAAGTTTCACTCTTCCCTGAACTTCACCCCAGAGCAGACCTCCCATGTGAGCGAAGGCCACTCTACCTCCCACACTCATACCTGCTTGTCCTCTGCACTCCTCCTCCTCAGGAAAGAAAACCATACAGTCCCCCTCGGTCTCCATGGTCAGCTTTAACCCTCATTACTCCCCTTTCCAATAATATTTGCATTTCTCTTCATTCAAACTCCATGTTCTTCTTAATTATTGCTGTTTTCCTGTGTTGCTGCTTTTAGTTCTGCCTTTCAACAGTGATATCCTGAATTTCCTCCAATGACTCAAGATGTTATTTGTCAAAAACTTTGCCCGGTAGATTTCTTGCCTTTTAAAATTTATTATTTCTGTAGACATGTGTTCTTTTGTAAATGTAAATGTGATGTTGTGATGCTGTACATAAAGCCATGGGTGTCTCACTGTAGTGCTGAGTTTCCATCTTCCCGCTGTGGCCTGCTGGGCGTTGGATCAGGACTGTGTCAGTTGTGCTGACCCCTTGGTTTTCTCCCTGGAGCCCTGTATCTGGTTTACAGTGATTGACCACTATTTTCCTCTGTCCTCCCCACCTTAAACCCTGTTTCATCTTCCAGGAACGGATGTCTTTTCTGTCATCACCCATCCTCCTATGAAATGTTATTTCCAGGTCCCACTGACTCTTCAAGAGCAGATGTTACCTCTTCCGGAAGAGCCCGCTGGTGTCAGTGTCAGGCTTAGGGATCCTGGGAGCCAGCAGTCCCTCCCCCCGAGGAGATTCAGTCCAACAGCCCACTGGTTCTTTAGGGGTACATCGTCTCTGAAGGATGTAAGTCAAGAGCATGGAGAGACCAGAGAGAGATTTCCAGGATGGAATGTGCACTGGTAGGTGTGTCAGACACTCATCTCAAAGGAATCGTTGATGTGACTTGTATATGGGAGCTGCTGTGTCACAAACCTGAGTCAGGACCCTTCTGATCACGAGACTGTAAGGGTCCCCCACGCGGCGTGAACGCCTCTGCAATGACAGAAGGTATTTTGACATAGCACAATCATCACCTCAGTTCCTTTTATATTTCTCCTAGAAATCTAAAATTTGTTTGTATTTTCATTAGTTTCTAGGGAGGCAAGTTATTATTAAGTATTTTTACATTATTAAACTCATTAAAGTCATAGATACAACAAATATTTCAAGTTAGATATAGAATTTAGTATAAAGAATAAGGCTTTTCTAAAGTATTTTCTGAGGGAGTTGAAATGAACTTCAAGCTCTAAAACTTAAAAAGAGATTATCCTCAGAAGTGCCAGTGAAAATCCAAGGGTATCGGGGCATGTGTCCAATGTGACTTTTGAAGTGTCAATGATTTTAGTGACAGATTATACGACACTGATAACTGAACTGAACCCATCGCTGTATTAAAGGTTTGCTTTGCATCTGACTATAGAAAGGATGTTTTTTGGTACTCTCTTTGGTTTAATTATTATTAATACACATGCAAAATCGTAAGCATACGACAAGTAAGATCATCATTAAAAGACATGCAGACAGAAATAACTCTTTCTTTAAAAGCCCAGATGAAGCAGAATTTCTTCCTGCAAAAGTTAGGTTTTCATGTCCTCGGTTCTGTGGATAGGAGTCTCATATAATTTGTGAGATGTGCAGGGCTAGAAAACATTAATTCCCATCAAGATTTTTTTAACTTTAATGAAAGCCTCATGTATTGAGATTTTCCAAAAATATGAGTCTGCCTCCCTTGCTCTTTCTTTATCCTGCTCAACCCTTCGGAGTATGTGCTAGAACACTTTTCAGTACAGAATGTACTTTTCTTCTGTGGAGTCAGTTTTTCCTAATGACCATTTATGTAAACCTGGATAATGTTGAGAACAGAGAATTCCTGCAGTAACACAAATAGCTTTGCCAGAGCTCTGCCCTTGACCCTGGAGCACGGAGGGAATAAGTGTTTCTAATTATTATGTTCTGCTCGTGACCCATAACCACACACCCTCACACGGGTATTTGTGTCTCCTTCAGCAGCACATTGTTACAGCGCTGAGTCACTGTGGGTGCTTAGCTTTCATGGGACGTGACACAGGAGTCAAAGCTGGAGGTCCTTAGACTGCAGAGCAAGGAAACTGATGGTCACCAAGAAAGCTAATTAATGAGGGTAAGATGAGCCACCAGAAAAGCAGCACCTATCAGAACTCAAGATAAAGAAACAAGGCAGGACTTCGGTCAGGCCGTCTTTCTATAGCCGCACTTAGCAAAGGCCCAGTGTGTTCTCTGGGCTCTGTCCATTTCTTAACTCTGTGGTACTGGACGAGGATGCAGAGCTACACCCAATAATAACGAAATGTGTTCAGCTTCTCAAATAGCAGGGTCCAAGTGAACAGAAATTTCCGGAGAATCGAAAACACTTCCTGTCATACTTTTCTTCTCTTTCCAACTAGGATTACACTCACTTAAAAAAAAAAAAAAAAACAAGTTAGCCTTTACCACTCACATTAGATTTTCTCCCTTTTCTTTTGCCTGGACCCTCTTGTAAGGCGTATAAACTTTCAGAAAATATCTGACACCTAAACAATCCTTACTGCTTTAATGTAAATAGCTAAACACCATACAATCATCTTTCTATTAACATAATAAAAATGAAGTTATTTTTAAAAAATTTTTATTCAAATCTTTATTGGTACATTATGAATACACATCATCACTGCATTCAACATTTAGAGTTTGTACCAGAATATGACATAACTTGATTCTCATATTTTCCCTTCCCTCACCCACCCCGCCACTCCCACCTCCTATATACATAAGCTTTTTTTTTTTTACTATTATGTTCTTTTCCCCCTCGTTATTTACCCCTACACCCTCTTTCCTTTTAAATATTTTCTAGTTCACAATATCAACCATATATACTAGAGTTCATCTACATCTTCCTTTTCTCATACCAGAGAAAAGATATGATATTTACATATCTGTGACCTATTTATTACGAGGGTGTCTTGAAAGAAACAATCAAAATGTCCATCAATAGGAGACTGGATAAAGAATCTGTGGTTCTTTCATAAAATAGAGTATCATTCTACCTTTAAAAATAAGATTGAATCATTCATACTGAAATGGATGTACCTTCAAAATAAAGTTACTTGCCAGAGGGCTTTGTTCTTTTTTATGATGAACTTGTTATGTTCTTTTACTGTATAGTTGGCCACATTCAAAAGTCTCCTAAGTTTAAAATATCTGTTAATGCAAACAGTTTTATATGATGTTATTGCCACTAGTTTATGGCGACACTTTTGCTCTGAATACCTGTGAATACACATTGCTGCCTCTAAGGTGCTGTGTTTACGACTACGAAAGAAAGACAAGCTCTGAGCTGGTAATGTGCATTAACTACACTTTTATATAGACATGGAATTAAGGAAGATGTTTGCTGTTGAGCATAACTGGATCCATCAACTCTAGCTGGGCCAGCCTCTTTCGCTGTACACTGTGACAGTATTCTCTAATGCATGCCATGGTTTCTTTTCAGCTTTAATTACAGGACAGAGCAAGTCCCTCTGCAAATGAGGGTGATGTTTTCTCTTGGAAGAAAAGAGAACTTACAGAATATGAAATCACTTTTTCTTCTCAGCTGTTAAAAATCTTAGAATTGAATTGGAAACGTAACCGTAGCTTCTCATCTTCTCACAAGTAAAGACAGAATGATGTTCATAGATTATTAGTTAAGGAAGAAACCCTCAAATCAGACACAGATTAGAGAGGGTAACTGGCCAAGGCTGTCAGCCTGTATCTTTCAGTACACAGGACAGGTGCTGAGAGAGTAAGAACTCTCAAAGAGACGATTTGCAATTCCAGTTTGTATTGGTCCCAGGTTTAATGGCTAAGGGCAAGGCTGAGAGTTGTCTCCATTATGGAGAAGGGCTTGTGTGTCTTCAGGGAAGGCACGTGATTTGTCACTGCACAATCTTAATTACATGGCCCTCAAAGTCTCCTGTGTTCAGAGGCTGGGCATTTGGAAAGCGACAGGACTCAGGGGCACCATCTGCACAGGAGCGGGGCTGGGAGGGAGGTGCATCCTGGAGTGGCCCCATGGAGGGTTGGTGCTGCTTCTGGTTCTTCTCCGGCTCTGTGTCTGGCCACTGTGAACTCAGCCATTTTCCTCTACCAGTTACTTTCCACCATATTTCTTTCTGCCTTGGAGCCAGCTGGCTGTGGGCAAAGACCTCTGAAACTGTGGTTTAAATAAATCTCTCTTCTTGTAAGCTGGGTATGAAAGTATGTCGAAGCAATTCAAACATCACTGAAAGGACTCCTGTTGTACCACTGGCAAGCTCACAGAGTACAAAGCCACCGCCGCTGTCATGTGTAGAAGGAGCACAGGAGCACAGCAACTTCTGTCCTTGCGAATCTGTGCTCTTCTGCAGGTCAAGTGCAGGGGAGAGCTTTTCTGTACTGTTTTTCTCATTGGTCTTCAGCCCAGGCTTTCCTCATACCTGAAATTGTGGATTCTGCTTCTTACACTGCCCACACGTAGGAATCCTTCAGTGGTTCAGATAATTCTTAAAAATCTCCAAATGAGCTACTTAGTTGTTTCATTGCATTTTGATTCGTAAGTTAAATACTTCTTCTTTTTGGATGGAGCTGAAAACTTTTGATGATAGAGAAGACTACAGTTCTGTTTGTGTTATGACTAGATGCGAGTCCTGCAGGCACAACACAGAACAGTGCGGTGGGGAGACAGCACCGCGGTGGGGCGGTGGTGGGCGGAGACTGGGCGGACAAAAGGAGCTCCTGGGAACAGTCAGGTGTAATCCTTTGGAGCAGGACCCACGTCACTGGGCGTGTCGGTGAGGCCTGACGTGAGCGCATGTCCTGTACCGGAGTGTGAGCTTCCGGTGTCTGGCGGGCCGCACTTTGCCTGCCTGTCTCTGAAGACCACTTGTTTGGTATCAGACTGGCTTTCTTCAGGCCTAGCCCTGTGCTCAGTTTCACACTCGAAGAAATCTTACATGTTGACCACTCTCCAGGAGGAAAAGGAGAATGACTGAGGACATACAGCCATGATGAGAATGAAGAGCAGAGAGATGGAGAGGAGGGATCCAGCCTCCTCACGCGGACTTCTTTTCTGACCCGCCTGAGGCTCGCCGGAGCCCACACGTTCTGGGAGGGCTGCAGGGCCGTTTCCTGCGACTCTAGTTGTCAGCCTGCTCCTGTCTCCTTAGCGGTGCAGCTCCTGCAGCGGTCAGGGCAGCCTGTGTGCCTCAGGTCCTCAGCATTTTGTGGAAAGGTCTCATTTAATTACCACCTGTGCTCAGGGATGACCTCAGTCAGGAGTCTCTACGGAACTGCGCTGGAGCTCTCACTTCCCCACGTCGCAGTCACCATTTTCTCTGCACTCCCGTCTCCCTTCGTCCTGTGTAGCCCACAGTATATTCCCCTTGCCCTTCTCAAACATTCCCTGTTTCAAATTTTGCCAGAAGATAAGTAAGAAAAACCTGTCTCCATCTTTCCCTCTAATGGAAAAGAATGGAGGACACGATCACATTCTCTTTGTGTCAGCCGCTACAAAGGAAGTGAAAATGACCATGTTTTTCATGCATGTTCTAACATTTCCTTATATAGTATTCTGGCTTTATACAGTTCTTTTTCTCCAATTATAGTGTAACTACTCCATTGTTATTAGGCTACCTGTAAATCTAATAATAAAGTATAATTATTTCCTTTTCATGTATACAAATGCTCTTTCTTTGTACATTTCCTTCCTAAATGTATTTATTTATTTTTCTTTGTTATAGTCCAGAAAGCACAAGAAAAGGCCATGCAGAGATGACCTGTTACTGGGCTTTATCACCTGGAGCAGGTGAATTACTTTTTTTTTTTTTTTTTTTTTTTTTGAGATAGGGTCTCACTTTATAGTTCAGGCTGGCCTTAAGCTCAGCCTCAAACTCACAGCAGTCCTCCTACCTCTGCCTCCTGAGTGCTGAGATTACAGGTGTCAACCACCACACCCGGCACTGTGGAATGTGGTACTGATTACTGGTGGGTGTGAGCCTCCACGCCCAGTATTGTATGTGATTACTGGGGATTGAACCCAGGCCTAGCACTTGCAAGATACCTGCCGGAACCACTGAGCTAAATGCCCAGCTCCAAAATACATGTTTGAAGTCCATCATTCAGTAGCTCCCCTATCCTCACCATCATACATAAATGACAACATCTAATATTTCCAGGGCATTTAGCTTATGCTCTTTGCATGAATACAGTAAATAAAAATCTACATTCTGCCCCAGAGATTTACACTTTGAATAAAATTTTAAGAGATCCTTAAAAAACCCAGATCGCTGCTGTCCTAGATGTGCCAGTCCAAGTACCTGCATGTTTCTGCTGGGCGTTTGTATTTACTGGATGCTGGTGATTTTGGATTAGCGTGGCCATCTGAGCCAAGACCACTGATCCTGGGGTGGTTCCAGTCTTGAGCTTTCACATCCAATGGGAGATCACTGGCCTTGTTTCAAAAATTAAAGTGAGGCCATAGAGGAAAGAGGTGATTGAGAGCAGAAACTGAAATGCTAACAGACCTGATTCAGTTTACTTTCAATAGTATCACCAACTATCCTTGTGTAGTGATACTAATTGCCTCAATAATCACTTTTTTCTGATGGGAAATTATTAAAATATTCACTCAATTCTAAAACATGAATTCCTGTTTAAAATCTTTGGGACAGTTATCTCTGCAAAATCTGACGAGAAAAGCAATGTCTGAAAGAAATCGAAGATGGCTTCTTCTGGAGACAATCTAAAGAGCAACCGATGGACTCATGTCTGTCCGGAGGCCGGTGACGACCACCTTCCACTGACGGTCCCATGCCGCTCCACAACTGGATTCTGAGTGAGCTCAGCAATTAATTTGTCTGAGGAAAAGTGTTGCCAGCTCAATGTGTGTCCTCCTGAACAAAGAAAAATTGATTCTTCAATACCATTGTGTTCACATTTAAGTAATATCACGGATAATTCATTCAAAATTCCTTGTGCATAGACATCTATAGTATGGCAGGTTATTGAAGTACTTGAGGCTATTTATCATATTCTTATCAGGATTACCCAAACAAAGAACTAATCTTATAAATTCTGAAGCTGAAATAAAGTACAGACAAATCAAGGTGACTTTGGTTTGTTAACTTGCTGCATAAAGCTTTGTCTTGTAATGAATGAACATCATTCAGTGTGGCTTGTCTTCTTCAGTGTATCTTCACATCCAGTTTACCACCCCACCTTCTGACTGACCAGTGCTGCTTTTGGTCTTGACTGACTTGCCTGCTGTACTCCAATTAGTTAAGTTATCTCAGTTTTAGTGGAAGCTTGTCATCAACTTCAAAACTTGTGTGATAGGAAGGTATTGTAGTGATGCACCAGACTGAACTGTGACCCTCAAAAGATATGTTTACATCCTCATTCCCAAGCTGCTTGGAAACTGGTCATTGTAGCAACAGCCAAGTTAAGTGAGACTCTTCAGGAGTAGCATGGGGCCTAATGCAATTAGACTGATATCCTGAAAGGAAATAAAGAGGAACACAGAGAATAGTGTATAAAGACAGATATGGAAGATAAAATGATGCCTCCATAAGCCAAGAAATGGTGAGGGTTGCCACAAACTACCAAATGCTAGAGCAAAGAGCAGATTTTCTTGTAAGTCCAGAGACAAAAACCAGCTCTTCAGACCCTTGGTGGACTTCTGGCATATAGAACAATGACAGAACACATTTCTATCGTGTACTCCTTTGTGGTTATCTGTGGTGACAATCTTAAGAAATAAATGTATGTGGGAATGAGTGATTCTTCTATACAGAGTCAATAGATGAAACAATCAACATTTCAAAAGAGAAATCATTCTAGGAATCCAGGTAGGGCCACTGAGTAATTTGGTCTGTATTTAAGTGCATACTTGTGCATACTTATTTGTGAATGTGCAAACTCCTAGTACTAATGAGTTTGCAGTTTGGTAAGGAAGTCCATAGTTAACTTTTCATATTTGCAAACCTAGTAAGATAGAAAAAGATGTAACACAAATCAGATAAAACAAGGCTAAAACAATATAAGGGCAGATTAAAAGATGTTTGCATGTCTTTTTTGCCTCTTTCTTTCTTTCTTTTGCTGTCTTTCTTTCTTTCTTTCTCTTTCTTCTTATGTTATTTTGCTTTCAAAGGACGGTGCAATAAACTGTTCCAATTTTGAGTCATTTTACATAATTAGTTAAAAATCATGTGTAAAAGTATGTTTTATCTTTGTAGAAAACTGTTCTGTCTCTAGCTGCCAACAAAAGCTTTATTTGTATTTAAAATAAATCTAGAAAGCAATTCATAAGTATTTTATGTGTGTCCATATGAATAAACTGGAATTCTATTTAAATGTTTAACTGATGAACATGGACATCAGGCTATCAAAACAGCATGTACGATCCCCATGAGGAGTGTAGCCATTACGTACTATGACAAGACAAGTTGATAAAAGGCCACTAATGTAGCAATCCATGCTGACCAGGTTATACATCAGGAGATTGCATGCATGTTAGCCTTCTGAGTATGTATGTGCATAAGCATAAAATAGATATTCTTCAAATTAAACTATAAGTAAAGTGTTTAGAGAATAATGGAATGACTAAACAATGGTCTATTTTTTTTTTTCAGAACAGCAGATGGGATTTCTTTGCTGTCCTGTAAGCTCCATGGAGAGAAGACTTGTACTTTGAGAGTGCGTATTTATTGCCCAGGCTGGATGTGTGCCTGCAACAGATTAACAAGTGCAGATTCTATGAAAAAATAAATTGTTACCAATGACCATTTTCTCTTTATACTGTATGTGCTTTGAAATATTTGCCAGACTTGAGGCTTTGTGAAGATGTGCTGCCTCACTGGTGGTTTGGGAGCCAGTCAACTCCTGGTCCTTTCTGGGCCTGTGTACCTGTGTCAGAAGCAATTTCTATGACTGTCGGGTCTCCAGACAGTCTGAAGAGGATGCTGGGCAGGTCGCCCCACTCAGACTCATTGTTCGTACCTGAACATTGTCCGTCGAGTGCACTTGTAACTTTAGAGGAAACTACTTTATGTGTTTCACACACAACAACTGCCCAGGCTTGAAGCAGTAATCTGTATTTATTATAGATAAATAAAATTGATGCAGTGTTACATGCCATAATCAGAAGGCCAGATGAGAGGCTGAGGTTCATTAGTTTCAGCTCAGTCTGGGCAAACACATCTCAGGAAATGGAACGAACCAAACACTGAAGTAGAAATATGTATTTGTTGTTGCTAGATGGAAATATGTTATAATGCGCATGAAAACTGTTCATTGTGTATCTGTCCAATTTGAAGAACATTTAAATAATTGAATAGGAAAATAGGTTAAAATAATCAAAGTATTAAGGATAATATGTTTGGTATATTTAATATTTATATAGAATATTTAAATTAAAATAAGAATATGACATTTAAAACTAAACACTTAGTTTACTTAAAATTACAATCTCAGAGAATATGATGTTTCAAAATTGATAGCTGAAAACTAAATAACTTCTAATAAAATTTTAAAGTTTACCTGCTGTAGTGTTAGTCCTTTAAAAAGAAAGCATCAATAGTGACACAGCAAATTTCACCAATGAGAACAACTTCTGAAGGTATCTATACCATCTAGGACACAAACTATTTTAAAAAATATTTTAAGGAACAGGTATAATAAAAATTCTACAGCCGGGCGTGGTGGCTCACGCCTGTAATCCCAGCACTCGGGAGGCAGAGGCAGGAGGATTGTGATGTGAGTTGGAGGCTGAGCTCAGGGCCAGCCTGAACCACAAAGCGAGACCCTGTCTCAAAAAAACCTAAAAAAAAAAAAAAAAAAAAATCTACAGGTATTTGTACAGTGGATAAAAAAAAGCAGACAGGGTTACAGAAAAAAGGAAACTTATTTTGCCTTCCCTATCAATATTCTGAATGATAGCATTTATAGTCATGATAAGAATTCTTATAATTTTAAGTTTATAAATTAAATTACATATTTTTACTATGGGAACAAAATCATCTTCAGTAATTAAGCTAGTTTTCATAATTGCGCACATAATAAACTGTGAGCACAGGTTCTTCTGGGAAATGATTCTCCTGAAAATACTGTCCCCTGCTCACGCTCAGCTGCGCGCCGACGCTGTCTTGCCGCTCGGCGCCCGGACGAGGGAGTGCGTCCCGCGGAGTGTGCAGCGGCCGGCCTGGAGGCTCACCGCGGGCTGCGCGGTCTGACTGTTCAGGGCGCACTGGGCGGGTCGCTGCTCCTGCGTAACGGAGAGCCCTGGCTGCTGGCGGTCGCCTCGCTCCGAGCATCGCGCCCCTCAGTTCGCGGTCGTTTGCTCAGGCCGCTGTGACGGAGCAGCGCAGACGTGGCGCTGGGCACGGCGAAGCCTCATTTCCCTCCGAGTCGCGGGTGGCTCCTTTCTTTCTGCACCATCATCTAAAGAGCAGTTATTTCATCTCTCTCCTTTTTAAGTACTTTCTTTTTTATAATTATATGCTTTGATTAGTACATGTCTGCAAAGCAGAATGGTGAACGTGGACACGTACACACTGATCAGGGGATTTGTCCAGCGTGACACTCCCTAACTCCTCTTCTGTCCCCTCCAGGCCTTCCTCCCCCTCACATTTGTAAAAGCGCATTTTCTTTCAGGTCTTGTCTTTAAAATATTTCCCTTCTTTTCCTCCCTTCCCATCTCTTGTCCTTCCTCCTTCCTCATTCTGTCTTCAAGATAAACTATTTGCCACCTAAGCTAGTGTGCTGTAGGTATCTATGTACAGCGGAGCGCGACTCTGCCTTAGGGAGAATAACCCTGAGGCATTTCAGGTGAAAGGATAAAAGCCCCTCCATAGTCTGAAGTGAAATTAATCAGGTGCACTGATTGCGCCCCATCTTACCTCCCACAAGGGCCGCCTTCTTGTGCCGTCACACCTCCCGGTCGCCCCGCTCCTCGTGCCATCCATTCGGGGACGGATGTTTCCACGTACAGATGGGCTGAACATAGCATTCTGTCTGTGGCATAGTAAGCCAAATATAGATTTCACTCGTATCTATTAAAAATGTGAAATCAGAATCTTATTCCAGTGTCTTATAACAAATATTCACACTCTCAAGAATTCCTCTTGTCCAAATTTGGAACAAGAAAATAATACTTAATAAAATTTCATTGTGCTATTTATTTAAGTTTTTTTGTACCTTAGGGAGAATTTACACAAGTATAAAGAAATTACAAGGAAGTAATTAGCACAAGAAAGATTATTCTCTAAATATTAGTTCTGTTTCAGAATGAAGTTTGATTTTTCAAATTAGTTTACTGTTTTCCCATCGAAAACCTGTGACTTCTATTGAAGATATTGTAGAGGGGTTTGACAATTAGACAGCAAGTTGAACTTAGAAGCCTAAAATTCCCCTTCAAATCTAGCGTTCTAGAATTAAACTTTTTAACTCACAATTGGACTTGCTTCTGCAGTGAAGCATTCATCTCTATCAGTTTCTATTTAAGTTAATCGGGTGCTGAGGGCTCAGCCCCATCTCTCAGACACAGACACGAGCGTGGGCACTTGCACAGCTTTCTGTCTGTGACACGGCGAGTGCGCAGCCCAGTCACTGCGGAAGCTCAGAGAACGCTCAGGACAGGCAGTGCGGGAGAGAGTGGCCAGCGCTGTGAGCACCCAGCGCAGAGCCAGGTTCCCAGTCCGCCCATCCCGGAACCCTGGGGTCATCTCACCTCAGTGTCACTTGCTTTTTCGGGAGTGTCCCTGACTTTGCTTTTGACCTTGAGGAGTTACATTGCACACACTTTCTTGTTGCAGTCTTTCTCACTCAACACCAGGATTGCTGGACAGGACCCACTGCTGTCTGGCCCACCATCAGGGTTATGTGCCAGTCTGCTGCCTGATTATTCCACAGTCCGTATCTTTCTCACAATTTTTATACAATACAGTATTATTTTCTTTTTTGCTAGTGTTTACTTTACTGGTGCACACACTTTGGAGTTTAAAAAACTTCTCCAAGAGCTCAAGCCTCAGTCCATTCTAACAACTCCCCGCCAAGTTTCCGGTGTAGACTTGTCCTTCCCTGGCAGACAGCCCCTCGTGATCTGCAGTTTAAGACCCCCCCGTGACATATACATCCTCTCAGCACACTTCCCTCTGGTGTCTCAGGGTAGAAATCACCGTCCTGCCTCTGGTTGAGTCACCACTTAAGTGCTCTTCCCTCCTCGCTCACCAACCTGATTCCTTCTCACTGCTGAATTTCCGCAGCCCTGAAGTCAACCCATCTCCCTCACCGCTGTTTATCAAAATACTTTCTCAGTGCAGACGGCTTGGATTCTCCGCTCCTTTCCCATCTGCACCGCGACCTGAGCGGTGGGGAAGCTTGCTGCCTGGTCTCCCTGCACTTCCCGAGTATCAGCGGGAGGTGGACTCATTCCTTGCGGCCACCAGCCCGGATTTCCGGAGTCATCAACGCAAACTGCTACACAACCGTCTCATAACATTTTCTCTCTCCCTAAACATCCATAACCTCCTCTGTCACTCCAAGCTAAGATCTAGTTTCCTATTTCAAGAAATTAAAATAAATATGCCAAAGTGGAACAGACAGAAAGGAGACCAGCACAAGCACCCAGATACTGGGATAGTTTCCATGTTAACTAAAGAGTATCTTGCTAAAGATACTGAAGAGTCCCCCATTATGCTTTATGTTCCATTTCTCTCACATACTTAAGAATACTGGCTCAGTGCTGTTCTCTTCTTCTTTAACTTTTGCATTTTTGAAAGCTGATATACTATTATTTCTTCATGTTGAAAGATAATACTGAACCACAAAAACTATCTAGACTACACTGAGCCCAAGAGTAGCTGTCTGGTTCTGCAGAAGAGAGCTTTGTGTTCTCTACACCGGACTTTCCTTTACCTCCCTCTCTCTAATGGCCTCTGGGAAGCACAGAACTTGGCTGCTCTCTCCACCATTCCCATGAGTTTCTCTGGGGGAGGAAGTCACTTGTGGGCTCCTGTTTGCAGCTATCATCACATCCTGTCAGCACTTTCTTGGATATGTCCTTTTTCTCCTTGAATAGTATGGTTTGCTTGGCTTGTAGGGCAGCATCATTTCCTGGCTTTTGCTTTTCAGTTTCCTTGCTTGATTTGGTGTCGTGGTTTTGATCTCTAAATAGTAGAATGATCCAGTTTCTGTTCTTGGGCTTTACTTTTTTGTAACCCTATTCTGTCCTCACCTATTCAGGAAGGTGTTTGTACAATACTCCTGAGAAGAATCGGAAGAATCTGTTTATATCACTGGTATTATACTTGAAACGGACTTCAGATTCATCCATCCAACTGTGTTCTCAGGTGTCCAGGAGATTTCCGGGACGAATCTGAAAACCAGCTAGTACCAAACTCCTGACACTTGCTTTTCAATGTGTGATTCCATAGTTTCTCTAGGTCAAGGGACCCCAAACTTAGGTGCACTGGGCCGGACCTGAGGACCACTGCAGACTCCATTCACATATGCGCCCCAGTTATGAGGGGATCTTGCTGAGTGTTTTCCCCATACTTGATGCTCCCCTGCTGCCTGCACGCTGTGCGCATGTCCTCCTGGTTCACCCCCCCATCACGTCATCGGCACTGCCTGCGCGCTGTGCGCATGTCCTCCTGGTTCACCCCCCCACCCCACACGTCATCGGCACTCATGTGCTCTGCCATTTGTTGCAGACAGTCTAGTGAGCACTGACTCTCCACTCTGGTTTACATTTTCATCGCTGCAATGATTGTTAGTGTTGAATGTCTTCTCTTGAGTGCTTATCTGCCATCTTTACAACATCTTTCAGAACGTAAGTTCTTAGTTTTGCTGAAATTTAACTTAACACTTTAGTTTTTGTGGAATACACTTTCAATCTCAAAGCTAAGAAATATTTATTTAAAAAAATAAAAAAAGGAAACAAAGCCTATGTATATAGGGGGTGGAGGTTGCAGGGTGGGTGGAGGAAGGGGAAAAATGAGAATCAAGTCATGTCATATTCTGTTACAAACTCTCAATGTTGAGTGTGATGATGATGTATATTCATAATGTACCAATAAAGATTTGAATTTTTAAAAAATAAAGAAACATACTTTATTCTGTGTTATAGTCTACAAGTTTTAGTTTTAAGTTCACATGTAGACTAAGAATATACTTCATCTTAATCTTTGGCTATTTTTATTTCTTTTATCCCGATACTGATATCCAGCTGACCTAACATGATTTGTGGAAGCCACTTTCTAATCTTTACCAAGTTGCCTTTGTGTCTTGTCAAATTTCAGTGATTACACACACATCTCTTTTTGATTCTGTGCACTGATTCACTGATCTGAGTCCTGTTTTGTTGCCAAAACCAAAACTATCTTGGTTAATGTATTTGTATAATAATCCTTAGAATCATGTAATTTGTTCCACTTATTTTCTTCCTATTCAAAGTTGTTTATATTGTGCTAAGCCCTTTGCAGTTCCATGGATTTTAAAGTCAGATTATCACTTTTATCAGAATAAAACTATTAATTTAAAAAAAGCTATAGAGTTATTTGTTGAGATTGTATTGAATCTCTAAATGAATTTGGAGAGGACTGATGTCTTAACAATACCAAGTCTTCCGATCTACAAATACTTTTTGCAGTTTTATTTAGTTAGTTTCTTGATTTACTTTAGCAGTGTTTTGGGGGCTTTAGGGTCAGAGATTTGTATTCTTATTATAAAGCTTATCTTTGAGTGTTTTATATTTTTCATCATATTACAGTAGAATTTTTTTTTTAAAAATTCAATTGCTGAATATATATTCCTGGTGTATAGAAGTATAGCTGATCTTTTCCAAATTTATTTTATGTGGTAAGTACATGAAACAATGTAAACTCTACTAAACATTTTGTGGATAGTTTCTGCAACATTGTTCTACTCCCATCCCATCATGCAACCCCAGGATTCTTGTCATTTTGCAAAACTAAAACTCTGCACTCATTAGCACAACTCTCCCTTGAATTTTCATCTCTTGACATTCTACTGTGTCTCTGAGATCATTACTACTCTAGAGATCTCATGTAAATGAGATCATAAAACACTTGTGTTTTGTGATGGCGTTTTTTCGTTTAGCATCATTTCCTTACGGTTCACCCATGTTGTGGTATATGACAACACTTTTTTCCTACTCAAGGCTAAGCAATATTTCATTTCATGTATATATCACAGTATGCTAACTAGTCTACCTATCCTTAGGTTCTTGAGTTTCTTCTGAGGTTAGGTATTGTGAATAATATTTGTATGAATCTGGGTTGCACAAACATATCTAGGCAATCCTGCTTTCTATTCTTTCTGATATATACCCAGAAGTAAAATTATCTGCTTGTATGATGAATCTTTTTAAATATTTTAATAAATCACTGTACTACTTTTCACAGCCATTGGACCATTTTCTATGTCTAGCACTAGCTAACAGGATTCCAGTTTCTCCATCTCCACCAAGACTTACAATTTTCTACTATTTTGTTTCAGTTGTCTAACAATATGGTCCTGCTGAATGTGCAATGTGTATCTCATTGTGTTTTGTATTTACATTTTATAATTAGTAATGTTGACCAGCTTTCCATGTGTTTATTGATTTATTCATATGTTTTATAAATGTCTATTCATTTCCTTTCTCTATTTTTCTAATTACTTCCTATTTTCAGGTACCTGTAAGATTTACCTAATTTGTTTTTTTTTTTAATTTTCACATATTTTATTGATATCCAACACTGCTGTGTTCTTAAATTGTTTTAGACAACTAGGGAAAGATTATTTTGCCAAAGGTGGAATCATTCAGCTAATTTCATATGAAATTTATTCGGAGACTTTTAATTTTTTGCATGTAACTAAAGCCTGCCATTTCCATGTCAGTGCCTCCATCCATACTGCACCAAAGTGCATGCTCATTCCTGCCAGCGTGGCGTCGACTATGGAAACAGTGACTCAGAACCAGACTGTATTTATCTGCAAGGACATTTCCCCAGCAGCTTTGCTGCTAACTTGCTTCCCTAGAAGGGATCTCAGAGCAGCCTCACTTGCCAAACATTGTCATGGCCTGTTATTTCCCTGAGGTCAACAGAGCCAGTTTCAGCATCATCATTAGCATAATTGTTCTATTAATCACGGCCAGTGTTCTAGAAGAGGTCATCAGCTCAGCACTGACAGCATTTCAGTGGCTTCATATTAACACAATTGGTGCAGTTTTAATTATTTCCCTCTGTTTCTCCTTTTAAAATGTAGCTCAAAACAGCAGTTACAATAAAATGTAATTACATATATTGAACTTTGGTTTTTATTTTCCTAGGATTTTGTTTTATATCAATTCAGATGATAATGCAGAATCTTTTCTTTAAAACTGGCTCAGGGGAAGATATTCACAAGCTTGCCATATGTCCATTTTATACTTAGAAATTTGTTAACAAATACTTAGTAACCATATGAGCCTTCAGACATATTGACAATGAATAATTTTACTAAGAAAATTGTTTTAAAAACCCTCATTGTCTCCCTTCCTCTTGCTAGAAATGCAAACTCCTTTGGAATGCGGTAGTGACTTGCTGTCATGCTGCGTGAGGACCCACTCTGTCAATCACGTTTCCCAGGTTGAGCAGCAGCCGGCGACCCTGTTATTGAGGATGACGGCTGCAAGTCATTCTCAGAGTCAGGAAAATGTGATTTGTAGGGGACTTCATTTCGGGAACTTTTTTTTTTTTTTTTTGCATCCTATAATTTTCTCAGAAGGAATAAAGTCATAAAAGAGCCTGCACTGATGCAAATTAATTCTACATTTTGACTCAGGTTGCCCTGCTAAATTTTGTACTTAATAAATAATAAATGAAACTACTAGAATGAAGCAGCAGTAAGGAGACGGCACAGATTCCCAGAGAGTTCTGCTGGGAGAATTGGGCTGCCTTGTGCAAGTGGCTCAGGATCTAAGAGACATGAACTACTGCTATTTGATTTAGGAAATGATTTATAGAATAAGTATGTTCAGTGACATTTTGCTTTTCAGCCATGTTTTCTTTCTCTTAGGTGGGATGGTGTAATGATGGAGAAGTTCCAGTCTGGCTGGATCAAGTACACTCTGCCTGTATCTTGAGTAGACTCAGAAAGCTGAGCTGAGCAGGCCCGCAGTGCAGAGAAACTTGCTTCCTGACAGAGGCCTCCGAGCGCCTCTGGGCTTGTGACTCTGACTTGGCCCAGAAATCACCCTGTATGGCAAGATCACAGGTCAGTCTATCAGAGCACAAGTCACCTTTGATTCACATAGCATGGTCTCAGTCACCTCCCAGCCCCTTAGCCTATGTGTCTCTGCTGTTCCTCAGTAAAACCGAAGCATTCGCTGAAACTCCCCCCAAGTCTGCGTGTTGACTCAGCGCTGTACCTCCCAGCCCAGGCTTCCGGCTGCATGCCACCCTGACGGGGTGGATCACTACAGTTTAACACGTAATGTCACATCCTCCAATGAATTAGATGAGACACAGCAAGCTCACAATATGTTTCCATTTTTATGTACCTATTCATCTTCAGTTCCTGAGAAAACATTGGCCACTTAAGCATCTCATTATACTAAATTAGTAGTTATAAATATGAGAATTTTGAGAAAGAAAAAGATCTTATTCATCCAAAGATCAGTTTTGGAAGAATTTTTAAATGAAAATATGTTTTAAATAAAGAAAAAAACCCAATGTCACTAAACTGAAACTTTATTTTAATATTGAAACTCACAGTGACCTTTGGATATTTCACTAAGTTGGTGCAAATCCCAAACTTAGTAATGTTTTGCTGTCTGGGGGTGATCACTGAGCTAAACGATTAGTTCTGTCTTCAGTCACTTCTACACTGAGGTGCTCAGACCTTATTTCTCACAGACACCAACTAGGGCTTCCAGCATGTTGAAACACTCTCTTTTTCTGAGGATTCAGTACTTTTGATTCTTCTGCTCAAGATTTTAAAGAGTTCACAGTCGGCAGCTCATTTAAACAATTTTCAGGGCTTGATTATAAAATTTTAAGAACAGAGAACTTTAGCTCCTGTATTTTTCATGATTTCCTGTTTGTTGGAGTCTCTACTGAACTGTGACTTCTTCCCTTTTCTGTCCTGGTTCTTCAAGTACGGTGAAGTTGAGTAAGACACCACAATGCACTATAATGTCAGTGGGGTTTTTATTTGCATCCTAGGGTGGCTATAGCAAGTGAACACAAATTGAGGTGCTCACAACAGCAAATACCTACTGTCTTCCAGTTCAGAAGCTCAAATCCAAACTCAAGGTG
Organism: Petromus typicus; assembly: GCA_004026965.1. Taxonomy (NCBI): domain Eukaryota; kingdom Metazoa; phylum Chordata; class Mammalia; order Rodentia; family Petromuridae; genus Petromus; species Petromus typicus. Next base: position 22,795 of record PVIR01008069.1, read on the forward strand.
TTGTGCTGTCGCAGCACCCTACTTCCACTGCACCGGCAGAGAGTCCTTCCTGTCTTCTGCTGGAGGCTGCCGGCAGTCCAATCCCTGGCTTTCTGTCACATGATTTCCTGCATGTGTTCCTTCTGGATCTTTGGGTTAGGGTTCTCACCATGCTAGATTTGAGGCCACTGTAATGATCTCATCTTAACCCAACTCCACTTGACAAACCCTGCATCCTAACCAGGCCTCACTCACAGTTCTGCTCAACATTCGTGGTTGCTTTTGAGGGACACTGCTCAGCCTGGCTCAGGGTTCTATTCTGTCGGTGTAGTCACTTCACAGAGGAAGAAAGCAACTCAATTCATATATTACAAATAGAAAGCTTTGTGTTAGGAGTGTGGCTCAAAACCAACTAATTTGTCTATGCAGACTAAATTAATGAGGGATTTTTAAAGACCCTGTTGGGACTGTTGCTGGTTTTAGTCACATGCTTCACTGGCAACACAGGCATAGAAGGCTTCACTGATAGGAATTTTCAGATCAGTAGAACATGCTCTATTTGGCAGAACTTCAAGCTGAACTGTACTTTGCTCTCAAAAACAACATTGAATGTTTTGCTTCCACTGTCTTAGAATGATATGATTCCTGTCACGTTTTCAGACTCCTTGAATGCTCATTCACCCTTTTCTCCATTTCTCTTGAAAGGAACCTTTCAGTTTTTCTGTAGTGAACAGCACCAATATCTACTAAACTCACAAGCTTAGTGTGGTATCTGAGAGGCATTCTTGAAGAGTCTCTTATTCTTTATTTTAATTTTATTTTTATGCTTGATTTTATTGGTATATTTTATACATACATTATGATTATTTTAAACATTGCTTCTCATTTTTCCCTGCCCTCCCTATAACTGCACCCTAGATATTCATAACCTTTCTTTCCTTTTTTTATTATCAAGTTCTTTCTTTCTTTTCTTTACTTACCCTACCTACCCTTTCCCTTTTCCTTTTGCATATTTTCTTCCTATTTCACAGTACCTATCATACATTGTGGCATTCATTTATACTTAAGTTTTTCATACTAGGGAAAAGACGGTACTTACACATCTGTGTCCTAATTTTTGGGGGGAGGGTGTTTTTAAAAAAGTCTTTATTGGTATATTGTATATATAATATAAATATAAATATAATTTAAATCTCCACCTCCCAGCGCCATCACAGAGCAGATGAGAACTCTGCATTTACATCTGGGGAGGACAAGTACTCACACTAGATGCACCTCCAGCCATATTTCTCTCCTTTTCTCCAGAGCCAGCGGCACCTCTGTCCTTCACGGACTCCGTGGGAGGAGCCCTCTCCATCTCCCACACCTTCCTTGTACCAGGTCAGCACCCCTTCTCTTCCCGGGTCCCCCAACCATGGTCATTTCCAGAACAACTCAGCATGAATTCACAAACTCCATGCTCTCCGTTGACTGTTTGTAGAGGACACTTCAATTTCTGACAAAATTGATAGCAATTTTTTCTTTTTTTTTTTTGAGGCAGAATCTGACTGTGTAGTTCAGGCTGGTCTTGAACTCACTATGTAGCCCAGGAAGCCTGGAATTCACAGCAACCCTCCTGCCTCTGCCTCCCAAGTGCTGGGATTCCAGGTGTGAGTCACCACACTTGGTACTGTGGTTTGTGGTACTGATTGCTGGTGGGCATGAGTCTCCATGCCCAGCATTGTTGTATATGGCATCCAGGGATCGAACTAAGGACCTTGAGCTTACAAGGCAGGCACTGGAAGCACTGAGCTAAATCCCTGGGCCCAAAATTAATAGCAATTTTCAGTAAGTGAGTGTGTGATGCTCTGTTTGATGTGTGTCTTCTCTAGCCGTGGTCCTGGGGAACCAGGGTCAGATCTGTTTCCTTTCGACTTCATCCCCAGAGCTGAGTCTTTAGCAGCATCTGCTGAGTGAATGAGAATACAAGAATAAAGACCAGCATAACTGAAATGCGTTTCTAGTCTCATATGATTCCCATAAAACCTTACTCCTCCCGCAACTCTGTGAAGAGCCGCAGACACACACGGCTGTGAGACTGAAGCCATTTGGTGTCTTTGATGATCGGACACGGCTCAGTGTAAGCTAAGAGAAGATGCTCATGGCCAGGACGGAGTAGACTGGTTCTCAGTGGCTCAGCACACACTAAGCAGGCCTTTCTTGTCGATATTAGAGGATAGGTGAGTCTGAGGATATTTTTAGTGTAGAAGAAAGAAGGTAGTGAGATATCAACATCTCATGCCCTGAATACTGAAGTACAAGCAATGCATTAGGCAGATGAAGGGAAATTTACATAATATCCCTCTGTAGTCTGTTTAGAATTCAGGACACTTCACAGCAGAACTGACATATGTATGAAACTCGAGTGCTGCTGTGAGTAGCCTTGGTGAGCTTGTCCTCAGTATCAACATCACCACCTCAGCACCCTTTATGCTCAGCACCCTTTGGCTTCAGGAGCTAATGCTGGAGTCTTTGTAAGATGACTTTGTGTCCAATTCTTCAATCATTTCATTCCTCCCACAGGAAAGGTAAACTATAGAGACTCACCTCTATAAGGAGTTTTACAACTTGCCAGTTTCGTCAATGAAAAATACTTCTTACTGTTTGCTTTATTTTTTAATATCTCAGCGTATTTATCACTTAACTGTGCTTGATTCTGCTTATTTGGACTCGGTGTGGAAATTTCACCCTGGGCTTCTCAGATGTCCTGAAATAGAATCTCATCTCCACAGTGATCTTTACTTTGAGACAGAGTCAGCTAGGTTGCCCAATATGCAAACTTCCTACTTCACAGACAGAGTGGCTGGAATTAAAAGCAAGAGCCACCATTTATTTGGAATATTTAATGCCTACTTTCTATGTTTTATAAATCCAATTAGTTATTTAATCTTAACTTGTGTATTTTTTCTCAGTTGCAAATCGAGTGCAATAACTTTTTCACTTCCCAGGATTACTATTAAGAATGCTTACTCCAAGCCTGCAGGGATTATTACACTTAGCTCTCGCCTCTGTTCTCCACCCTTCTCCAAGAGGAGGCATCGCTTATTCCTCATTAACAACGGTCAATTGTACAGGTCTACAGGAGAGTCCTTACAGTGTACTCAGTCCTAGCTTTGGAAAGACTAGGCAGTTTCTTTGTCCCTTAGCAAACTCCTATATTAGGGAGCACCCAGCCCCTTTCACTGGGTGAGTTGCCTTCTGCTCTCGGTGAGCTACTTATGCAACTGCTGCCAGTCAGAGAAAGATGTCTCCTTTCAGAAGGTTCCTGGAGTGTGCCCCACCTCATGTCCTGTGCTTGTATCTTGGGATCACCTGACTTGACTTTTTTTCCATCTTCTCAACAGTGGTTTGTATGGTGCTGGTTTGTGTGGGTTGAATGATCGTGCTGCATAGTCTAGTGGTAGGTGAGGAATCTCTAGAATTCTACCTGCTGTGTTATTCAGCTTCTGCAGGGAGATATTTTATTAGATGGGTGGAGAGAAGCTCTATAGTTTGATGGAATCCCTACAACCAGGCTGTGGAAATGACAAGGAGCCAGGAAGGGCTGGTGGCCCCCTTGGAAGTACTGTCCAGATTACTGCTCCCTACTAGTGGAGACTTCCTTTCCCCAGTCCCCAGTGAAACTGCAGATATGGTATGTATCCTACAGACTAAGGTCTCCTAGACTTTTAAAAAATTTACCAATTATCAACAATCTACTCCACGTGAACCAAGAGAGATGGGTCAGCCAAATTCACTTTCCACAGCAGAGGGAAATGATGGCCTAAATAATGTCTTTTTACAAACAATGTTGACTTATCCCACTGAATAAGTGCAAGTGAAGTCACTTAACTTTATTTACAGTATCACTATGTCAAAATATGCATGTCATATTCCTGAGATTTTGACATTATCTCATCTTCATTTTACTCAAATATTTATTTCAGACAGTAGAAACATGTTCTCTGGAAGCACATGTGTGCTCCCCCAACCCAGAGAAGCCAAGGGCAGTTCTCACTTTGCCACTGAGCCCTCGTCAGGCCAGGCGAGTCGCTCACTCATCAGGTCAGCTCTCCTCTGCAGCCTTTTAGAATTCATGTGAAAATCAAATTTGTGTAAGACAATAATTTTAAAGAAGTTTTATTACGGCAGTGGAAGTTGAATCCAGTGCAGGGAACTACATTCTCAGCCCTGTTTTAATTTTTAAATTTTCCTACCCGGTCTCTCTAAGTCAGAAATTGGATGGCCCAGACTTGAGATCCTCTAGCCTCACCTGTTGGAGCTCCACCATAACTGGGCTACACAGGTTTAAATTATTTATTCCAGTGTTTGATGCCTGTAAAATAATAAATGTTACATATTTCTAGTACAGTAACCCCAGGATGCGCTATTTCTGTGATCTAAACTGCAGTACTCAGGGATGCCTGAGGTGGAAGTGCCGTGAGACCATCAGGAATCCTATTGCAAGACGACTTTTAATTACAGCACTTTAGAAATAGCTGTCATAATGATTCCGGAGTGGACAGTGCTCCTAAGGCAAGCTGTGAGGGGTTGTGCTAATCAGGAGAAGACCCAGGCCAGCAGAGTGTCCCATCAGGCTAACAACAAGCACAGACCAGCACCCCCAGTATGAAGCCTCACATCTGGAAATCACTGCTGCTGAGGACTTCAGGCATTAGAAGAGAGATACAGTGCATTTCTCACTGACTGATGACTGAATGGAGGTGTTTACTGAAAAGACACAGATTTTGGGGAGACTCTGTCGTGTGCTGAGGAACCACTATATCATCAGGCAGGCGACTGCAGTAGTATTTCTTCTCCTGGTGATCCACAATAATTGTTTTTCTACCTAAATTAGAGTTTAAAAATTTTTTTTCATTAACTTAGTCTTTCATCTTCTCACAAATGGGCTACATTTGACTTAACTGCCTCTTGTCAAATGTGTCTAACCTGTCAGCCACTTGGCCACCAAGTGTCCTGCAGTGGAAGCTGGATCATCTTGTCCATCTCTCCTGCGTGACTGTCCTATGCAGAGGTCAAATGAAACCTGCCTGTTTGTCTCAGCTGGAGTCTCTTTGTGCCCAGTGACTGGCAGCAAGGAGGTGCACTGGCCTGTAAAATCACTATCTTTCTCTGCTGTGCATCAGGACCGGGCACGATGCTTTGCTCTTGCTGATGCCATTTCTCAAATGTCAGCCTAGTTGTCTTGTCTTTCCTAAGTCATTTTACTCAAGCCTTTCATTTGAGCTTTGTTCTTTATTATCACCTTTGTTTAGGATCACAGGATATTTTACATTTAATACATGCTTCCAGAATGACTTATGGCCTGACATTGTTATCGGATAGGGTTGGACTCAGCAGTATGCTCTAGGTTCTTATTTGTCCCAGAAAATGAATAGGGCAGAATAACTGGTCCAGAAATAAGAACAGGAAAAGAAAAGCCATAACAGTTTATTTTTATTATTGATAAGATAGTTAGAGACATGTTTCGTCTGTGGCGTAAATGATGTGTGTGTGGATGGGGGGCCATGGAGAGGAAAACAGATGGACAGACACATAGACAGAGACCAACACGCACAAGCTCAAGCTATGGTACAACGTAACACTCAACTAACTCTCTGTACTTCTTACTAAAACAGTCAGATAACGGTGCCTGTGCCTCCACACTGCTGCTCAGCATATTTGCTTGTGTGTTCCCGAGATTACAGTTCTGCACCTGTGTGCAGGGGAAGTGGCCGCTGTTCTGCCTTTCCAGGGGAGGCAAGTGCAGAAAGACAGCGGAGCTGCACCGGGGCTCACAGACGTGTTGGGACCATGAATAGATTTTCACAGTGTCTGAGTACTGCACGAGCATTACTAAGCATCTTTTTATGTGAAATGACTGAAAATGTTCATAAAAATGATTTTCCAGTAGAAAAATAAAACAACCATAATGAGAAATAATGAAAACGCTTCTGTCTGAAAACTCTGTCTGCCGTCGTGCTGTGGTTTCCATGTGTTTAGCAAGGGTTCTCTGTAGAGTCTTCAGTCCTTGAAGCCACTTCCTGTCCTTGGGCCGCACAGAGAGATAGTAGCCACTAGTTCTTATATTCATTAAAAATGTAAAATGTTTTTCATTTAAAGTTAATGTATCTAAAATCCGTAGGTTCTGCTATTTCCTGTGGTCTCTGTTAAAAGCCATGTCTCAGAAAACTGTGTCTTAACCTAAGGAGAGTTTTGAAAACTCCAAGTCTTTCAATCTCCCATCCCACCCCTGCCATATACATAGGACGGAAGTCATGGCCTTCTGTGCTCAGAATGAAGGAGATGCTCAGCAGCTGAGGGAGAAGTGAGAGGGGCGGACATGGTGGGGTGGGCCGCACTATGTCTGTGCCCACAGGCCGGCTTGGTGCCCGAGGACTCAACTGCTCAGACAGCACTGCCATTTGTGGCAAGCTGGCAAGTGTAGTGTCACCAGGGAGAAGGAAGGCATTTGTGGAAATGCCCATTTGTGTGATATTTAGGGAGCTGAGCCAAACAGACCTAGGGCTGAGCTGCCAGGCAGCACCATCCTGCGGATGTGTCTGTCAGCTTGTGCCCACTGGGGGAAGAGGTCCAGCCAAGTCATGGCGCTCCTCCTTGCACTTTCAGCTCCTGAGTTTGTGTCCCTGGGTGTCACATAAAGGGCACTGAGAGTCATATTGGAATAAGGAAAGGTCTACAGGAAAGCCAGCCAGAGAGTGGTTTGATTTCCACCAAGACCCTCAAAACAGCATTTTTTTTTTTTTGAAGCTTTCGAAAGAACATTCAAACAATAAACAAGAGATAGGTGGTACTTTTGGGACACACCTACTTTTTTAAATAGATAGTTGCAAGAAAGTTTCTCTTTTGTTTGGGTGTGTGGGTGTGTTTGGCTCTGAGCATCAGCATGTATAGTAAATAAAAAACTGGAGGAAACACCGTCTTTTCGTCAATATGGAAATGCAGCGCTTCCAGAGAGATGACAGAGAAGTGGATAGCACAGTCTCTCCGATGCCCAGAGAACCAGGGGATTCTTGGAAAGACAACATTGGTTGTTTTCCACTCAGCTTTTTTCTTTGCAAAGTAGATACTCAGGCTCTACCCTTCCCACATTTAGCACATTGCAAAGTTCACCTGACTTATATATTCAGTCTCCATGGTTTTCACAATTATGCCATTAAATGTAGATTTGTATTTCCCTCCCTCCAGTTTTTTCAGTTTAAACATTTCATGGAGATGATAGCCTGGATTCTAAAATGCAAGGGACCTCGGGATAACCATGAGGTTTTTGCGCCACCCAGGGGCACATCGACAGCTGGAGGCCCTCTGTCCCCTGCCCCAGAGTCAGTGTTGTGGGGGCTCCTGACTTTCTCCCTAGGGACTCATTCTGCTTGCTTTTGCACTTGCCACGGACAGACAATTTTTCTCCTGCACACTCCTGAGAGCCTGTACATTTCCTTGACAAAGTGTGGATGGGATTTGTCTGTGCTGAGTTCGAAATTTATTTAATCTTAGTATAAAAGAATATTTTATTTTATAAACATAACTTGGTCTGCTTCTTCATTCTGGTTATTGTAAATAGTGCTGCTGAGTAGGATCTAGCACATCCTCTGATGAACAACCCAACATATTTCCCCAGCTGTACAAAGTCACATTCAGTTACAGTAGATGTAGCTGTCCATAGTTCCACCATCTGTAATGGACAGTTCAAGTAGATCCATGTTTTTTCCAACACTTGGTACTATTTACCTTTTAAATTTTTGCCATTCTTGTCGGTAAATTAATACATAATTTACCTTCTAACATCTGTCTTAAATTAAAGCAATCTCTAATGGTAAGATATTCAGCCTGATATTGAGTCTTTCCTAGAATTGTGTATAAAAATATTTCAATGAAATCATTTTAAAATGCCACAACAAAATGAACAATGAGATTCAAACATAACTGTTTCATTTTAAACAAATTAAAATCACAGCAAGTAGTTCGCTAAATCCTGGCTCAACATACCGCATAACATCATTCACTAGGATCTAAACATCAGAGAAATATTTTGCTTTCTTGGACTAGCCCAAAACATGAGGCCTCTGGGTAAGCTCCATCATGCTCCTCAACTCTGACATCTCCATTGCGGTACAGTCTAAGAATCAACCCAGCTGTTGGACCCAACTGTAAGTTATGTTTCTATTTTGATATTTAAGTAATAGAAAGTATACAACTCAATTACAAGGATAGTCCTCAAGGGGCAAATTGTTAAATACCTACGTTTAAATCTGATAACTTATATTGTTCAATGTTTCTTTCTGTTTATTATCCTATTTCTCCCCCAAATAAGCATTTGCATGATTTTACTTTTTGTATTTATAACAGGGAATGAGTTAAACTCCGAACTCTCATTAGGAACCACAGCAGATATCACTGGCATTTTATTCTATAACAGAATCAACAAGAACAGTGGGAGAAGAAAGCCAGATAAGACATAAAACAGGAAGGTGGGAGAATGAATATTTACCTCCCTGTATTTCCTAAAGAATTAATCAGAGGAAAGAGAAGGTGATATAAAATATTTGTCTGTTGCCTCTTATTTCCTAAACCTCTTTTCACTAAGAAACTTAAGGGCTTTGAGTATGAGATTCTTTTAATGTATATTTACTCATAAAATATATTTCTCTATCTTTATTGTTGACAAGATTCAACAGTTTCCCAGAACTTTATACATTTTCCCAATACATTGCAGTTTTTCTCCATGAATATGAAATAGTTTTTAAAGTCCTTGAACCCTGTCCAAATAAAGGCCTCTTCTGCTATGAGCCAAGTATACTTGGCCAAAACATTGACTGAAGTGTAACTGTTTGAGGAGAATTGGGAGTCCTGGGATATCACGTGGGAATTCAGTATGCTCTTAAATTAGGGTAATAATGGATTTGTGGTGTTAGCAAGAAAAAATAATTGGCAAAACTTAGAGAGATGAGTTCCAGCTCCACATTCAATTCTAAATTGTTTCCAGATATAAAATGCAGCTTTTTCCTGGTGGCCTTTCTGGGTGGAGACCACTTTATGTTACAAACATGTTCTTGGCAAACGTCATGAAAGTATGTTTTAATCTTCAATTTGCTAACATTTATGCTCAGGATAGTAAATAACTTTCTAACAAGTTGAACTTGGCAGAAAACCTCTGAAAAGCTTGAAGTCAAAGAGCCTTGTTCAGCAAGGACAAAGTGGGTAAGGAGCTTCTGCCTGGAGAACACAAAGGACACCTTCAGGAGCAGCCAGCGGAGGCTGGGAGCCACCAATCGGAGCGCTGGTGAAGTCCTGTCCCTTCCCACCGTCCAGGGCGGAGAACATATACTTTCTTCCACTAAAAACACTGACCAAAACGATAAGAAATGAATCAAACTTCCAAACTAATGATGAAATTTAGAAATTAGGGGAAATTATACAAACCAAACATTACTGAAAGGTCAATTTGTTATATGAGAATAGTTCTGAGCTACAGTTTGGAGGTGATTTAATTGACAAATGATAACCATGTTTATTTATAGAGTGATGTCCTGTTCTGACCTTTGTATACATTGTGCAGATTAAGTCACACTGATTACTGTGTCCAGCACCTCCCCAAGCTATCATGTATTTGAGTAAAATGATGACCGTCTGTTCCATTAACATCACTGAAATATACACTCTGTTAGTGCACAGGCAGCAGATGGTGGGAACTCACTCTTAGCGTCAAACTGAGAGTGTCCTTCAGTCCACATCTTGCCTTTCACCGTTGCTTCCTGTTCCTTTCAGCTTCCTGCCCTATGATTACCTTTCTGCTGTGTTTCTTTGAGTTTTTTCTTTAGTCAACATATAGATGTGGACATATCCCATTTGTCTTTCTGTGCCTTTCTTGTTCTATTAACTGCAATCTTTTCCAGTTCCATCCATGTTGTTTTAAAGACAGAATTTGCTTTTACAGGTATATAGTGTTCCACTGCTCATTTTACATAACATTATCTTCATTCATCCACCTGTTGAGGGGCACTTGGATGACTTCTCATATTCTGGCTATTGCAAATAACGATGAAATGAATATGGGAGTGCAGAGGCCCATGGAAACTCCAGCTGCAAATCACTGGACACATACTCAGAAGGAGGATGCAGCTATCATTCGATAATCCTGTACTTAATTTTCTGACGAGCCTCCTACTCTTTTCCAAAGTGCTGTACTAACTATATCCCCACTGACATCGTGCCAAAGTGACAGTTTCTGCTCAACTTTGCCAACACATGTTTGCTCGTTGTTTTGATGACAGCCATTTTAGCAGATATGAAGTGATGTACTATTGTCATTTAATTCTTATTTCTCTTATGAATACAGATGTTGAACATTGTTTCATATACCTATTGGCTATTAATATATCTGCTTTTGAGAAATATTTGTTCCAGTCCTTTTCCCATTTTAAAATGTATGTTCCTGCTATGAGGTTGCGTGACTCCCTTATTTTGGATACTGCTCCCTTATCATGCGCACTTTTTGATAATATCTCTTCTCAAGCCATGGGTTGTCTCCCTATGATAATTGTGTCTGTTGCTGTACAGAAGCTCGGTAGTCCCTCTCCACAAATGGTGGTGTGTAAACAGAGCAAAGAGCCACGGCCCAAAGGAGGGAACCCCAGGGTAGGCAGGACCGAGTGCGGGATAGAGCAGAGATGGTGTCCCGTGGCTCTGTCCCCTAACTCAAGCTGCTGTACTTTCCCTTACTGGAGTTCTGAGCACAACAAGGGCTTGAGGACAGGCCAAAGGACTGAGCCGGCCACCTCCACACATATTGAAGATGAAACAAACTAAATCTCGGCATGCCCAAAGAGTGCAGTGTAGGAACTCTGCTGGGGTTTTCTTTGATGGGCCTGGCTCTCCCTGATGAGGATGATGGGTCTGTCCATACAACAGGCTCTTCTTGCATTTCCAGTCCTCACAAAAAAACAGTGTGGCCTGTGGTTGGTAAATCAAGGTGTGATTCCATTTTTGTCTCTTTTGCCTTTTTTAGATACTTTAAGAAAATCTATTATTATGACTTATTTTGCAGACTCAGATGGAGGAGGGTACAGTCACGCCTGTTCCAGGAGTGGTTTGTCACTCTGTTGTGCTAAATCCTTTCCAATCCTTCTTGACAGCTTTCCTACCACTTTGAAATGGATGCCTTTGCAAGAGCCCACCTCACATGTGGTTTTCATCTCATTCTCGGTCTCCTCTAATCTAGGGAAGGAGGACTTACTTTCTTACTTTTCCTTCCTCTACCTACCAAAACCAAAGCCTACAGGGGAAGGACAGATGGGCTAGTCTGCGTTAGTCAGCTTTCTGCCCCTGAGACCAAACACTTAGGGTAAATTACAGGGAGAGGTCTTTGGGGGGCTCACAGTTTCAGACATCCAGCCCATGGTCACTCGGGGTGCTTGCTGCTGTGGGAATCTGACAACATAAGACACCGTGGGAGTGTGCAGCAGAGGAAAAAAATCACCTCGTGTCGGGCAGGAAGCAAAGAGAGAGACAGGACGGAGCTGGGGTCCCAACAGCTCCTTCCAAGACAATGATGCTACTGGCTCCACAGGGTCCCACCTCTTAAAAGTTCCAGTGTCTCCTGGTAAGGCAGGGAGGTCCTCCAGTGTTGGGCTTGAGGAGATATTCCAGGTCCGATGATAGAACTGTCAAAGTATCACGGACTGAGTGACTTCAGGAAGAGAAATTTATTTCTTTATTTTAGTATATCTTAGGTATACATCATGATAACACCCATCACAGAGAATTTGTACGTGTACATGATATGCCTTGATTCTCTTTCCCATTCCCCTCCCCTCCCTTCAGCCCTTCTCTCTATTTACAAAAATAAAGTACGAAGGAAATAATGAAAACAATGGAAACAGGAATTTATTGTGGCGGTTCCGGAGGCTGGAAGGCTGAGAGCCAGTGATGGTGTGCTCGGCTCCTCTGGAGACTCCTTGGCCCGTAGATGGCTGCTCTCCTGTATCCTCACATTTTCTGGCTCTGTCCCTCTGTCTCAGTCACCTCTTCCCACTCAGTTCTTGTCAGCAGTGTCCCGCTCACCTCATGACCTCACTGAGGGTCTCTGTGAAGAGCTAATCTCCAAAGCAGTCCCTTCTCATGTCTTGCAAGTGAGACTCAGAATAAATTTCATGAGGCACAAATCAGCCTATGCATTGTGTACCTTCTCCTCCAACTCCTTTGGTGTGGCTAACATTTAAAGGGAAATCCAAACACACATCTCTCTATGTTCAGGTCCATTCAAGCCCATATCACAAAGTGGGGTTGGAATAGCTAGAAAATCTTCCTCAATACCTAAGCTGCAAGTTTTAAATTTCCCTGTTAACCACAAAGACACTGACTTCTCTTTTCCACATGAAATTTTTGGAAGGGAGGAAATCAGAAAGAAATAACAGATTGAGGTACCATAATTCTTCTAAATTAACTTTAGCCACATGCACCAAAGTTATAGTAATATCAGGGTGAAGACCAGAAAACAGCACGGGTGGCGTGGTCACACCCCATGCCCAGTCTCTGCGCTGTGAACACTGTGAGCGCCAGGACAGAGGGAGCGGTGCTGGCCAGGGCCTCCAGGGCCCCGCGGCTCCCCACCGCTCGTCAGCTGGAGCCAGGCGCTTTCAGGACACAGCGGAAGGTACGTGTGGTACTTTAGCTTTCCTGCTTGGTGTCTCTTTGGTTGTGCCCATTGACACCAGATTCCCAAAATATCTGTGCTTGTTTACGTTTTTAAAAACAACCCAGAAAACTTACCAGAAATCCGCTCTTTCTGCCAATCACCGGGGTGATAATGAATGTCCCCGTGCTAGACGGGATTAGAGAGCTACTGAGCAGTCAGAGTGGGGCTTGCTGGGGAGCTGGGTCTGTAAGTGGCAATTATAACTTCAGAGAACACTGACACAGGTATTGTTCCTGACTTTTTAAAGAGTCAGCCACATTTGTACATATGTAATCGTATAGCAAATGGTGAGCTTTTGTTTCTGCGTATCTGATGATGTATGCCTATGTGTAATTTCCTTAACCTTTGTTTCGCAAATGCCAATCAAGTATTTGTTTCTCAGAAATCATATCAGGAATGATTAATAAAGTGTAATTACTTCCAACATTATTATGTGGGCTCCTATTGGAACTGCCAATGCAAGGTCAACTCATTAAACCCACATGTAACTGCACAATGTCACACAGGTTTCCTGAAATCAAATTAGTATGTGCAGACAAATAATTACACATGTCTAATGGATACTATTTGGTTTTATGGTTTTCTTTCAGCTATTCTTTTTAGTTATTAATACTTCTCTAGATGAATTAAGCTCATTCCTCTTCTCTGTTCTTTAAGGCTCAACATGGACAGTCATCATTGGATGGTTTCAGGGCCCCAAGAAGCCCTCCATTTCTCTCTATCTCTCTCTCAGTTTTTCTCATTTAGATATTTTGTTTGTTGTTATTGCTATGTTGTTGTTTCTGTTGTGTGTATGTGTGTGCATCACATTAGGGGCTCTCCTTTTTTTCTCAAAATGCAAAACTTCGCATATCCTTTTCTTAGCAATGCTTCTTAGTCCAAATGGAAAGTTCAAGCCCTGGGACCCTAAAGCTTAGCTCCTCATGTGTGTAACTTGAACAGTTTTCCAAAATGTCTCACGCTAGATCAGTGGAATCAGAGTTCAGAGACCAGCATGTCTAAAACCAGCCCAGACCACTGTGAGCCCAGCTGCTCAGAGGGACGCCCCCTCCGACTCCTCCTGGTACTTCAAAGCACCGATGACTACATCGCAGCATCAAAGGCCTCCGGAGCCACGCTGCCCGCGCAGTTGTTCGGGGCTCAGGCCAGGACTCTGCAGGAGGGGCTGCTCTGTCTCCTTCATGGGGCTCTGAGGTGGGAAGAGCAGCACCCACACTTCAACTTTGCTCTCGGCTCCACTAAATTTTGTTTCTTATCTGATAAATGAATACTCCATGTCTGCATAAAAGTTAAGGACAGTTGTTGATTTTCAGCCGTTTATTCATGTCACTAAGTTTTTCTGAAGTCGCGTGGAAAGTTTGAAGTGTCTGACGAGGTGGAAATCTGAACTTGCTGCTCGTTAAAGAGGAGCTCGGCAGCTCCTGGGCAGCTGGGCTCTTTAGAATAGACTTTAAGTCAGGTCTCTGATCACAGGCGAGCAGCTAATTCTGAATTCTGCTTCCTAATCCCCCGCTGTACCAAGTGGCTAAGTGTGTCCGTCTGAGAGCGGAGGCTCAGAGGTCTGCAGCACTGGGGACTGCCCGAGTACGGTGTGCCCCTCCCTGTGGGTCTTCTAGGTGCACCGGACACACAACTGGCTGTACCGCATTTCCTTGGCATGATCTGGTGGGCTGTAAATATTGGTGAGTAAGAACTGTTAGAAGAAAGGGGATCCGATAATACTGCATTCCTAGAAAATCTTAATTACTTTTTCACCGTATAATTTCAGAAAAACTATGCAAATTTGATGACTGAGCTAATGCCTATATTAGTGTGTAAGTTCTGTGAATGGAGAGCCCCATACCATTTGCAGTAACAGCGGACTGTCATCATAGTAATGCACCTAGAGCTAGAAATAAATCATTAGAATGTGGAAATATTTCCTTGGATATTTTGTATTAGAAATAAAGGTATAGCACAGTTTAGAAAGTAAAGAATACGAAAAACATACATGCCATGCTTGCAAAATTTTAATAGTGAAGATTTATTCTGTGGATTTACACTGTAGACAAATTGTATTATACTGAAATTTATCTGTTTAAAAATTAAAGTGATCAATACTTAAAATATCAGCTATTTTAAATACTTGTGCAAATAAAGAAATATGAAACTAGTGACATTGATAAGGAATAATTAAGGAATAATTAAATGACAATTTATATTATTCGTATCTTCTATACTGAGGTAATCTGAGAAAGATGTAGCAATTGTTTTTTTCTTTTCTTTTTTTTTTTTTTTTTTGAGGCAAAGTCTTGCTATATAGTCCAGGCTGACCTTAAACTTACTGCGTAGTCCATGCTGGCCTCAGACTCATAGCAATCCTCCTGCCTCAGCCTCCCTAGTGCTGAGATCACAGCTGTGCAAGCACCACTCCATGGCTTCACTTTTAATTTATTTTCTTTGTACTATAATAAATTGAAATGGTTAATGTTTTCTTCTATGTGTCAAAAGTTTTTGTGTTGACCCACATATATTTCCACAAATATTACAAAAGAAGAAAAACTATTTAATGATGCCTTTTTTGAGAGAGAGAGGGTCTCACTTTTGTAGTTCAGTAGCTCAGACTGCTCCTGAACTCAGCCTCAAACTCACAGCGGCCCTCCTGCCTCTGCCTCCCGAGGGCTGGGATTACAGACATGAGCTACCACTGTGGGATGTGATACCGATTGCTGGTGGGTGTGAGTCTCCACGCCTGGCATGGTTGTATGTGGTTACTGAGGCTCAAACCCAGGACCTTACACTTGCAAGGTAGGCACCACAACCACTGAGCTAAATCCCTGACCTCAGTGATGCTCTTTAAAGTACACACACAAAATATTTTAGTTAAAAGTAATTTAAAGAAAGAATAGTTGCTACAGCAAGGGGTCTAACAGTGGCGGGGAAGCTGGATGGAGCCCAGAATGCCTCTGAACAAGGAGTGTGTGCATGTGTGTATGTGTGTGTGTGTGTGTGTGTGTGTGTGTGTGTGCACGTATGTGGGTGCATGTGCATGTGTGTGGGTGCGTGCGCGTGTGTGTGTGCGTGTGTGCATGTGTGTGTGTGCGTGTGCGTGCGCATGTGTGTGCGTGTGTGCATGTGTGTGTGGTGTGTTTGGGGTGCGTGGATGTGGGGGGGTGCACGTGCATGTGTGTGGTGTGTGTGTGCGTGTGTAAGGAAGAAGTAGTACTAGGAGGAGACTCAAGATGGTGGATTCTGGTTAAAATGGGCTTGCCCGAGGGTCAGACCGGGTCTCGGTGGAGACTGGAGATTGTGAGTGCTCAGTGACACGACGCAGCAGAGTCCTGTGCTGAAGCCCGGCCTGGTAAGGAGCTTTCTCGGGAGCTCAGCAGCGGCAGGAGCCTGACTATGGTCGGTCAAGGGAAGGGCCTTGTGTCTGCTCCTGGAGCCATGTCTAAGGAAGGGCCGCCTTTCAGCTGGACTTAGCACTCAGCTGAGACCCTGGATCTGTACATCTGACTGACATCCATACTCTGGATGATGAATGGAGAAGGGACTGTTCGGGGCCTTCACTCAACAGGCCACACAGACCCTCCCGTTTCTGGCCCTGAGGCCCCCCACCTGACCCCGAAGACTGGACACTTGTCTCCTGAACACTGGAGAGACCATCTGGTGAGGAGGGGTCTACTGTGCTTGTGTGGCAGGGCGCATGCATCATCAGCGTTGTACAAGGGCGGTGTGAGGACGTTCCAAAGGAGGACAATGCTGCTGCTCCAGAGACCATAGTCTGAGCAGGTCTTTTTAAGAGCCAACTACCTCTCCTCTGGGTGTCAGTCAGGTCAGCTGGGTACAGACTGGCTGGAGACCACAGCTGGAAGAGAAATACCTGGGTCAAATGGGACCTCTAGTTTTGGAAATACTGTGAGTACTTCCACATGGGCTGTATTAGTTTACATTCCCACCAGCACAGGAGCACAGCTCACCATAGCTGTGGGCTGTCCAGCAACAGACAAAGGGCTGAGGAAAGTGTGGTACTTCTATATAAGACTCTGCCGTAAAGAAGGATGAACCTGAGCCCTTTGTGGGAAAATGGATGCAGCTTGAGGCCATAATGTTAAATGAAATAAATAAGACACACAAGCTTACATATCACATGCTTTCTCTTACATGAGAACCCAAAGTATAAATAAGGAGCAAAATAAGAGAAAGAGGAATAAAGATGCATCTTTTTCAAATGGGAAGAGGAGCTTGGACCAGAGGGAGGGAAGAGAAGGGGGTCAAAAAAGCTGAGATGTTACTTAAATGGACATACCTGGAGGATATCCTCATAAGTGAAATAAATAGGTCACAGATAGGTACATATCACATTTTTTCTCTGGTATGAGAAAATAAAGATGTAAATGAGTTCTAGAATTATATATTATATATTGTGAAATAGAAAATACTCTTAGTGGAATGGGGGAAGGGGAAAAATAATGAGATTATAACAAAAAAAGAACGGAAACCAATTTTATGTATATGGGGGGTTGGTAGGGTGGGTAGGGCTATGGGAAAAAATGAGGATTAAGGGGACAATGTTGAGATTGTAACAAAAAAGTAAAGAAACAAATTTTATGTATATGGGGGGTGGTAGGGTGGGTAGGGCTATGGGAAAAAATGAAAATTAAGTTGTGTCTTATACTGGTACAAATCCCCATTATGGAGTGCAATCATGATGTGTATATTTAATGTACCAATAAAGATAAAAAAATTGTGTCTTATACTGGTACAAATCCCCATTGTGGAGTGCAATCATGATGTGAATATGTAATGTATCAATAAAGATTTCAATTAAAAAATAAAGCTGAGATGTGTTAGGTCAAAGAAGTCTTCACAAGGAATGCAGTCATCATGCACTGCACACATATAATAACAAAAAACAAGAGCTCAAAAAAATGACAGAGGGGCTGACAGGTCCATGGATGTGCGGTGGGCTGTGGAGCCCTCATGCGTGACTCCTGCTGCACTGTTCACGACAGTGTGAAGGGTATCGTGGATCAGGAGCTGCTGTGTGGAACCCAAAACCCACGATGAAAGCTGGGAGACACGTGCAGTGCTTTGCTTTAATGTCCTCTGGTTTGCTATCAGGAAAGGATGACGGAATAATAGCATGTTATTTACTCATATGTGTTTACTTCTTACCGTCATCATGTACAGGAAACGCATCATGCTTTCCAAGTGCTAGTGAATTCAGTGTGAGCTTGTAAGGGCTAAGTCACCGGCAGGCAGGCCTCCCTTCTGGGCGTCATTTTTCTTGGTCAAAGGGGCACTTCATTTCCAAGAGAGCTGTTTTCACTAGATGCGGCATTTCCCCAGTAACGCTTACTCTGCTGAGTGTCTTTTCACACGCCTAATTAAAAATATCACTTCCAAGTTTTGAGTGTTTTTTTCTCATAATAAAAACTCCCTCTAAAACTGTGAGCACATTTTAGCTTGGCGCAGAACTCCAGCCCAGCTCGAGAGTGAGTCCGCCTTTCCCCACAGGCCGAGAGTGGGAGTCACGGTGCCTCCCTCGTGTTGGCCCAGGTGTTGCTCCCTGTCGGCCTGCGTGCAGACACACTGAGCTGTACTCTGCAGCTTAGGGCAGGGTGCAGGCGAGACTCCACATCAGGAGGGCATCTCTTCACACTGGCTTTGCCCTCCCAATAAGCAAGTGTGGGAAGCATCCTGTGTTGAATGGCTGTGCTGACGTTCTGGTGGAATGTTTAGAACGGCACCAAAACTGCTTCTTCTTCCTATATCCTGAAGGAGAGCACAACACAACAGTCTCCTTAAATACTCTTGGAGCTTCCCAGTAAATGTGGAGTCTTCCTAAGATATAGACCCTCACAGCTTCCCTGGATAGCTGACAAGTCAACTTCCAGTGATGCAGCCTTTTAAATATTCACAAATACATAATATTTGCTAATTAGAATTGCTCATCATGAAAACATAACTGTAAGTGCCCGTTTCTCTGCTTTTAGATTAAAATGATCAATACATATCAGCAAAATAGTACATAGTCCCAGCTGTGTGGGTCTCTCTGGCCTAGGATATCTGCGGTAAGGCTACAGGAGGCATTAGGGACTCTGACTGATCTTTATCTCATGCGTTTTCTATCACGGTCAGTGTAAGTGGCCCAAAGTAGAGGGAAAGAACCTCAGGCCAGGGGTGAGGATATCAGCCAGAGTCCAAACCCTGGTGCTGCCTTCCTGTCTTCTTGGGAATGAGGCTTTTCAGCCTGACACCAAGGGACCTGGTTTCTGCGCCATCTCAAATTCTAGTTGCAACTTCTGGCAAAGCAACTCAGTTATAAAGATGATCACAGTAGCTACTGTCTGGTTTTAATGATTGGAGAAAATGCTAACAAAACACAGAGGTAGTCTTGGGAACAAGTGAGGGAAAGGTGATCCTAGGTGGAGCCCCTGGTGGATCTGGTATCATCCATTACACTTACATGTGCTCTTTCTCAGCGTTGTGAGCCTTGTGTGTGGATCTGTCCACTCCTTCTCCATAGGCAACAGGTTACACCCAGAAAAACTGTCTCCAAGAAACTGTCCCCATGCCCGCTGCTGGACACGGCTTCTAACCTAAGCCCTTTGCCCTTCTCGTCTGCAGTGGTGCCTGGCTTAGACAGCAAGGTTGTTCTCATGTTCAGAGGTAAACACGCACTCTTAGACATCAGCTGCTGTGGGTCATAGAGCCACACAAACACCAGTTTTCTGCAACCAGCACTGACGTATAGGGCGATGGATCCCAAATGAGAATGCAGACATCTACTTTCTGATGTATGTTGACTGATTGCCTTATCCATTTACCTTTGTAGTTTTTTGCTTTTGCATAGTGCCTTCCAGTGTGCAAAACAGGGTCACTTTCAGTGATTTATCTTGGAAACGCAAAAACGAAGACCGCCATTGCTTTGACTGTTCACGGCTTCTGGGAGACATCGCTGTGCATTCAGCGACATGGCTATGAAGCAGCGAGCTTGGAGGGAAGGCCAGGGCATCTTCACCCTGTGTCTGCCCGCGAAGGCCCAGGCGTCTTCACCCTGTGTCTATCTGCGAAGGCCCGGGCGTCTTCACCCTGTGTCCAACTGTGGGCGTTTATCTTCTTTTCACTGAAGCTTCTCTCACCTGGATTCTTACTAATGTTGGTCTCATCCTCAATTAACTTTGTGGCCTGGACTCTGACCCCAGAGGATGGCCTGCGCCCTCTCTACCAAACTGCAGTACAACCTGTTAAATGGAATTTGTCATTCTAAGAAGTCAAGGACCGTGATTCTCCTGGCACTTTTCCCACAGTTAATGTTGCCAAGACTTGAAGCTTTGTTGTGTGGGAGCTGCTGTGAGAGACCATGCCAGACACAGCTTGCCTCTCCCAGCAGTAGCCAGTTCTTAATCCACTGTTTTATGCTGATGTAGATGTTCTCTTTGCTTTTCTTCCTGTCACAAGGGAAGAGTTACAAGAGCTTCAAAATAAGACAGAAAATGACTCACATTGCTTATTGCAATTTAGTTAATGTATGAATATTGGTGTAGTGTTATTTTTCTATGAATTGCTTACATTTAGTGAGACTATTTTCTTACCTTGCAGAACTGCCTATACAAGTAAAAATTGCATAAATTCATATGATCATTCAATAAGGAAAAGGTATATACCCTCTTTTGTCTCTCAATTCTTCCTTCTAGCAGCTTTTCCAGACCTATTATAACAATGGGTCATTGTGACAGATGCACTCATTTTTTTAAATATAATACAACCATTAGAGATAAGCTAGAACACAACATATCTGCCAGCTGCCTTCCATCAATTTTGCAGTTTCTCCTAGGTTTACACAAAATTAATTAGATTAGTTTTGCTTTTCAGAATAGCACATTGCTATGCCAGCCCCTGCTGTCCACAGAACCAGTGGAAATGGAATTGGTAGTTTATGTTGCATTTGTATTTTAGGGAAAAAATTTTTTCTTTTCCTCTTGCTGATGAAAAGTTAAAATAAATCTAAGGCAAAACAAAGCAAACAAGCAATGAAGACACCCTACGTCAGTCAGCTTCTCAGCACCATCACAAATGCCAGTGACGGTCAGCCTGTAAGAGAAAAGGGTTGAACATCATCAATGGACCCATGGCCTGCGACCTCTACCAGCAAGCGTGGGAGGTGCACAGGAGGCCGATTACCTCATGGCTGAGAAGTGAAAGAGAAAAGGAGGCAGAGCTGGCATTCAGGAGCACCAGACCTTGACAGACAGGCCTTGAAAAGACACTGAATCACTGCAGCCTCGTGCTGTTTCCAAGGGGCTTAAAAATGTGTGATTTGAGCCACTCAATTCTGTGTTATTGTC
Organism: Petromus typicus; assembly: GCA_004026965.1. Classification (NCBI taxonomy): domain Eukaryota; kingdom Metazoa; phylum Chordata; class Mammalia; order Rodentia; family Petromuridae; genus Petromus; species Petromus typicus. The sequence goes on from PVIR01008069.1 coordinate 43,840, forward strand.
ATATTTAAAAAATAAAAAATTGTGAAAGTGAGTGGTGAGGCTGAGAAGCCTTGCGGGATATGCCTAAAGAACTCCAAGCACAACAACAGCAAGACCACACGTGATTTATATAGAAAATGTGATTTTCAATAATGCACAAAGTCAGCAAGTATGTAGCCTGTGGCACTCAACCCAACACTCTAATTTTTGTAAATTCAAGTTTCCTCCACTCCTTTTGTTTTTAAAACAGAAGAGAAGAGAGAAGATTGAAGTTTTGCTTTACCATGTTAACATCCTGAGATGTTTTGACAGTTGGGGTTTGACATGGACGGTGCTGTGAACCTTCTCAGAGGCTTTGGTCTTCCACAAAGGAGAGAAAACTCAGATTAGCATACAATGTACAGAGGACTTCCCTGGGACAAGCTGGGCACTTGGGCCAAGCAGTGCAGAGGTGTGTAGGGTGCCACAGACAAAAGCAGCACAGAGGTACGTGTTCTGTGAAACCCAGAGATATGGGTGGGGTAGATTAGTTTAAAAAAGTATAATTAGGGGCCTGGGAGTTAGCTCAGTGGTTCCGGCGCCTGTCTTGCAAACGCAAGGACCTGGGTTCGATCCCGGGAACCATATACCATACTGGGTGGGGAGACTCATGCCCAGCAGCAACCAGTACCACATACCACAGTGCCGGGCATGGTGGCTCACGCCTGTAATCCCAGCACTCGGGAGGCAGAGGCAGGAGGATTGCTGTGATGTGAGTTGGAGGCTGAGCTCAGGGCCAGCCTGAACCACAAAGCAGGACCTTGTCTCAAAAAACCTAATTAAAAAAAAAAGTATGATTATGTATATAGTCCTCCATTTTCTGAATATAGAATTTTGATGTCAAAATATAATTTAGATTTTACCATTTTTATGAACTTGAAATTTCTTAGCAAAATAATGCTATCCAACAACTTAATTTTGCATCTGTGTGATTTCTTCATCTACTGATTTCTCATTGTTAATGGTTAGGCAGTGACTGTGGAGTGCTCTGTGCATTAAATGACTCAACTGAGGGAAGACCCAGGCCCTTTAATGTAATTTTAAAAGGGATACTAGAAAATGAAAAGTTAAATATTTAAAAAGTTTTAACATATTAATGACGAATCTCATTAATCTAAAAGATTCTGGAAGGGGAGCACAGAGCTCACTCTCCAGCTAACCGTATACTGGACGTAAGTTTCATGCAGAGTGATACATCTGATGACATGCTGAGTTTTTGAATGAAGAGAAAATATTGCTGTCAATTCCTCTTACTTGTAATCAGCTAAATTGATTTACCTTCTGAGACTTGCTGATGGTTCAGCAAGATGGCGAGACTGGGGAAGAAAGCTGCAGACCCGGCAGGTGTCCAAGGTCTAACTTGCCTCTTTGTAGTATTTGTATGTCTGGGCCACTGCAAGTAGAAACCTTCTTTTTGTCCCTATCCCAAGACCCCTGACAGTCCTAGGAATGTCACACTGCCATGCACAGGCCATAAAAGCTTGTCACGTCAGGTTCAGAAGCAGCATAAGCTCCTGGGTAGGTCCACAAATACCTCAGGAGTTTCCATTATCTTTATGCCAAAACTAAAATAGACACATCATAGAGGAGGCCCACTGTTGGCAGATGATGCTCAGCGTAGCGGCAGTACGTGGTGCTGCTGCTTCTCGGTGAGGTCTGCGGCCAGTGTGGGGAAGCAGGAGTGTGGCAGGCTGGTGCAGGTGTGACCCTCTGCACACCTGGAAAGTCACCTGCATCGAGGATCAGCCAGACCGCAGAGAACACCGGCCAGAGCAGGTCCCGAGGGTCAAGGAGCATGTGTGAGTCCAGAGGACAGGAAATCGCTAAACACTTAAACTTCTGTCATGGTCTAAAATAAAATGCATGCCAATTTTTTAATTCTCTTGAGATTCTGCTACCCTCGTGGCAATATTTTAATGAAAACTTTGTCCGCTGACTGTTGGAGAAATGCTTGGTAACCACACACTCCCAGGATTCCATTACTACTCTTGGCAGTGCGCAGACTGCGGGTTGAAGTGTGTATGGTGTGATACTGTACTTTCCTCATCAGGGGTGGATATTGGCCAGTGTGCGTGATACGCATACATGAGCTGGTTTGCATGGATCTCGGACACACGTCCTCCTTGGAAGGCCTGATATCTGGCAGGTACTGGGAGATACAGTTATTACATGATGGTCCAGAGTTAGTTTATTTAAGTAATAAGCATTATGTTCTTTCTAATGAGCTGATTCAAGGTTGCAGAATAAATTAGAAATAATTTTAAGTTAAAGCTACTTTGTTCAAAGTTAAAGTTAGGGACCTCGGTCAGGGAAAATGCTACCCAGTGTCTTGCATCTCCTGGGTGGCTCAGCTGAGTGGGCTGTGAAGGTCACAGTCCATTCTGAGCACAGTGATCTGGGTGTCATCATGCCGGTGACAGTGCCCAGAAGGCTTCTGTGTGGAAAGAAGTAGAATGTGAAGTTCGCTTGGCAGAACGCTGCACAGCGACCCATGATGTAACAACTACTTTTTAAGATGACATCAGACATGAGTATGAGTGTGTTTTGTTCTAATAGTTGGCTGAAGTATTTGTTTATATTTCACTCAGTTATAAAAATCTCTCCCCTATTTTCACATGGAGGCTGTACACCCTCTCCAAAAAGAAAGAAGACTTAGAAAACTCATGTCCTTGCACTTTCTTCAGGATACTCTGTGTCCATCACCTGAGAAGATGGTGCCCGTTTGGGTGGAGGCGCCAGAGCCCACAGCCCACACCCACGGGCGGCACCTGTCCTGCCTCAGACATTAAGTGGCGGGTTTTGGGCCACTTAAAAGTGGCGCCAACTCCCCGGGCTTTCTGGGAGTGCTCCGGTTATTCAGGACGTTGGGTGCCGGGACTCGCGGCTGTCCTGGGAGCACGCTGAGTCTCCACTGAGAGTGCCCCGGTCCCTGCGCCACTCTCTCTGTTTCCCCCTAACCCTTCTCCCACTTCTCATCCTCTGTGTACCAGCTGGACACTACCGTACATTTTAGTTTCTAATTTATAATTTTTTTAGTTATTTAAAAAATAACTTTTATTTAGACTTTTTAAAAAGTTATTTAGACTTAAATAATTAATTAATTAGTTAATTTAAATAATTAATTAATTAGTTAATTTAGACTTAAAAAGTTATTTAGACTTTTTTAAAAGTCTAAATATAGATGGGTCATATACAACAATACGCCATATGTAATGAAGTCTGTTTACGCACAATTATTTACAGTTGAGCTGATACAACAACCCTCTAAAATTTTATTTATTTTTTTATTTAACTGTATTTATTTATATTCGGTGGGAATTGAACCTTGAGCCTCACACTTGCTAAGGAATTCTTTCCTGGGGAGCTACATTCCCAGCGCCTGCTTTTTTATTCTTTTAGGATTATTTCTCTAGACTCCTGTGCTGTGAGGGCACAGAACGTCCTGTCACTGTGCTTGCAAGTGTGTCCTCAATGCTGTCCTGTCCAGGCTACACCCTCAGGAGCTGCTTTGTAGATGATCGCGAGATGGGCATGTGACCAGCTGGGTTCCTGTGCTCAGCTGAGGGTTGTGAGTCACTACCAAACATCTAAGAAGTTTGGTGTTTCCTGTAGGAGAAGTTGCTGGCTGATGGAGAGAAAGCCAGGTTGAATATAAGGGAGTATATTCATGAGATAGACCCCACAAAGTATCTTGAATCTTCAAACTGGAAGACTCTGAACCTTCAAAAGGTGACTCTACTTACTCTAAAATAACATTTGTTTGTACAGCTTTTTGTATTCATAATTAGGTTCTTATAAGTCTTAGGAAATCTGATTCCACCCCGGGTGAGACTCAGGTAATCTGGAGGGCTGTCTTTCTCTTTCTGGTTTCCCACTTCTGACTTTCCCTCACCTCCAGCCTCCTCCTCCTCCCCACTCCTCCTTCTCTAGACTTTCAACATTGTCCACAAGTGAGAAAGTCCCTAAATAACATCATGCTCTTAATCATATGAATATCTGTATTTTCCCCCAGCTTCGTGAAAACTGAAACATGAAATTGTTCATGAAAACAACTTAAAGGCTTCCTGGTCTCCCCACTGATAAATATTCATTGTCCTAAGGCCTGTTTGTACCACTGCTTAGAAGACAAAAGAGCAGATGTCCCCTGCCCTCCTTCCTTTTCAGGGCCTACAGCATTCCAGGCTGCACATGGCCTTTGACACTTCGAACTCAGGATTTTGTAGCTAAATTTTGGAGAAGTGGCCCGAGACCTTGAGCCAGTTATCTCTGAGGGTGCCGCAGAATTAGTGCTGAGCAGCAGTGGGCACGGGGCTGAAAGGAGCCTCTGAAACGAATTCTGCAAAATTCTGGAATGTGTTAGATTTGGAGGATGGAAACCAGTGGGTACAGGATGACACTGGGTGCTCAGTATTGATTAGTAAATGGATTATTAGTCACACACATGTGCAGACACACGTAAGGCACATATCCACGTGTGCCCTCGTACAGACAGATCACCAGCAGAAAACAAGGGTGTGTGTGAGAGTATTTAAGGGGTAAAAGCCACCCCGCACACGGAGGTGGGTAAAGAAACCTGGTCAAGGAGAGAGGTGATGTGGGGCCGAGGCAGACGCAGGTACCTGAAGGCATCTCAAGGAGAATGCCTAAGGGGGGTGAGAGGGTGGCAAGGGTGAGAGGGAGACGGGCTGGGAAAGTGGGTGGGTCATGTGCAACATGCAGGGAGAGCCAAAGAGCAGGAAATGCACAAGAAAAGAGCAGCTCGGAAACGGAGCGCGAGGACCTTAGCAGGGAATGTTTCTGTGTCACAGAAAGAGGAAAGTCACGTTAATCGAGATGCAGGCTGCCTCAGTGCTGACTATACAGAAGTGGAAATATCGTACCTTTTCTCTGGTATGAGAAAATGAAGAAGTAAATGGGTTCTAGAATACATTGTAGATATTGTAAAATAGAAAATACTTAAAAGGAAATGGGGTGGAGGGGTAAGAAAGAGGGGAACAATAATGAGATGGTAATGAATAAAGGAAACAATGCCTATTTGCATAGGGGGTGAGGGGTCGTGAGGTGGGTAGGGGAATGGGAAAACACGAGAATTAAGTCATGTCATATCATCCACTGGTACAAATTCGCAATGCTGAAAGTGACTATGATGTGTGTATATAGTGTACCAATACAACTTTGGATTAAAAAAAGAAACAGTGAACTGTCGGTGACGATATGAGACCCACAAGGGCCTCCTGCCGGGGCAGGTGTGGAAGACTGCAAGGGGCTCTCTGCGCGCCACACGGCCGAAGGGTGCCGCTGCAGGTGAGGGCCTGGAGCTCGCTCGTCAGGAGCACAAGGGTCTGCGATGAAGGCTCAAGTCTGCGCTGGACGCCAGGAGATGCCCAGCCGAGGTCAGGGTGCAGACCGCAGCGCCCAGAAGCCGCGGCAGCCTCCCTCGTCTCTTTCCCTTTCCTTGCATTCAGGTGACAAGACTGTTCAGTGGCACCACTCACACGGCCCCTCCAGCTCCACCCGGGACTCCTGCTCGGGGCTCACGTCCCACTGGCGCCCCCTGTGCGATCGGCGGATCAGCGCATCAATACACAGATGAGGAAACAGCCTAGATCTAATCCTCTCTCCAGAAGTCTTCACAGGACCACGGTGATGATGAATGTGAATTGTCGCAGAGAATAAACAAAATGTGTTCCATTAGCAATGGAATATTCGGCCATAAAATGGTGCAAAGCTCTGGTGTTTGCCATAACATGGAGAACTGGAACACTGTGCTGTATTAAAGAAGCCAGAGTAACTGTGTCACGCGCTGTGCTGCTGTATTTACACAAAACACACAGGCGGGTGCCAGGTCTGGGACAGCGGGGTGACTGCTGGCCTGGCTGGCGCCGCCGTCCGCGGGGCTGTGAGCGCGGGCAGCGAGGGTGGCCGAGCAGGGCTGCAAACGCTTAGCCACCGCACAGGTGTTGCTTTTACACGACGAAAACTGTGAATTGTTTTGAGAATTTTATTAAGATTAAAAATTCTGACCTAAAAAGAACACGTTTTTTAATCTGGTTCAAAACTACCGGTTATTAAAACCATCTCAAAAAGAAGAATTGCTAATTTGACACTGACTCTGTCGCTCTTATTTGAAAAATTGGATTTTGGTTTTTTTTAATCAGAAAAGCAGATTGTGGAACCTAGTATTTGGTATAGGCTACAGGTTAAAACATTTCTACTAGGGAACTGGCGAGGCACGTGCCTCTAAATACGCGTTTTCAAGTGAAAAGTGCCTCCGTGGGCTTGTTTCCCCTCCTGTCACCCCCGCTCCGTGGGCTCCGAGGACAGGCTAAGGCAGGTGCCGCGAACCCCCGGGGCCGCCCTGCGCCCTGGAACTTGGGGTGTGTCAGGCGGGTGCCCTTCCCCCGAACACACGCTTGAGTCCCAGCTCCAAGATGTTTTTGATTTCTCCGGTCTTCTGATGTCGGCTGATGAGAGCCCCGGGCAGCCGGCCTCAGGGCTGGGGTGCGGCCTCTGCTCGGCAGATAGCCCTCTCCATACCGTGCACGTCCCCACAGCGGCTGCGTCCGGGCGGCTGGAGAACCGGTGCTCCTTGCAGGACCGGCTGCACTCCAGTCCGAGCAAGCGGCAGCTTTCAACGCAGTTTTCTCTGCGCGTCCTTCCTCCTGCGCGTGGCGGAGAGAGCGCCTCTCAGGTCCTGCACTCCAGGGGAGCACCCCTCCTTCGGCCCTGTTGTTTGTTTCAGGAACTGGTGTGGGAGACACGCTCCAAGCTGCTCCGAGTCTGTTCCTGACAGGCCTTCCAGCTCTCCGGTTCAGCGCCAGGGGATGCAGAGAACAGAGCGCGTCCGTCGCCAGCTGCCCCGGGCCACTCGCAGGACAGAGAAGAGCCGCACGGCTGCGCCTTCCCGCTGCTGCGGAAAACATTTTCCAGAGCTCTTTGGAAGAGGATGACTCATGCCAGCTGGTATTTTTAGGAATCGTTAGCTCATATTTAGCTTGGAGATGCAAGATCCAATTGGAGCAGAGCTCTGAGGCTTACTCACAAGCTGCTCTGAATGTTGTAATGGTATCGTGGTATCTGGGTCTGCGGAGTGAGTCATCTTCCAGTTAAGCAGCAGAAGAAAACAGAAAAAGCTGTTGCTATAACAGAGTGTTTGATAAAATGTTTAGGAACTCAAAGCCAGTAACAGCGTGGTAGTCATCGCGATGGGGACGTGCCCGCTTGTTCCAAGCTCCTCTTGCAATACTTGACTAAATTTTGCAAAGTCATTTCCGGACATTTGTAGAATTCTATTAAAATCTCAGTGTTGGCCTTAGAGGCAGGCTTGGTCAAATATGGTAAAACATGGCCTGAGGTCTCCTGCAGGTTTGCCTCTCGTACTTCAAATCTCTGGAAGGGAGCGCAGATTGGAGGCTCGGGCTGCCCTGGCACTGTGTGACCGCAGCGGGGGACCCTTCCGGCCTGGAGGGCGGAGCTTCCACACGTGTGGGTGCACGTGCCTGTAAGTGTGTATTTGTGTGCACGTGTATTCGTGCTCACATATGTATGTTGTTTGTGTGCCTGTGTATCTGTGTGTGTACACTGGTGTAAGGGAGGGTCTCACTAAGCAGCAATTCTAGTTGAGCACAAATCATTCTGCCGCCAGCCAGAAAGTGGTGAACAGGGCCGGGGATTTAGCTCAGTGGTTCCAGCGCCTGTCTTGCAAGAGCAAGGACCTGGGTTCGAGCCCCGGTAACCACATACCACACTGGGTATGGAGACTCACCTCAGCAGCAACCAGTACCACATACCACAGTGCTGGGCGTGGTGGCTCACACCTGTAATCCCAGCACTCTGGAGGCAGAGGCAGGAGGATTGCTGTGATGTGAGTTGGAGGCTGAGCTCAGGGCCTGCCTGAACTATAAAAGCGAAACCCTGTCTCAAAAAAAAAAAAAAAAAGAAAAGTGGTGAACAGAATTTTCATGATGAGAAATTAAAACCTTGTATAGATTGTAAGAGGGAGGAAAAAAAAACTTTCATCAAATGCTTTTAAAGTAATTGTTTAGTATGGTGTGGACATGATGGAGAGAATTTCTGTTCTTCCAGTAACAATCAGACGCCAAAGAAAACAAGCCAGTGTCAAAAGAGACAGAGAGACAAAACGCAGGAGAACGTTTCCGGGGGACCTGAGTGCTTCTTGCACTGTGGCCGCTCCTCTCCTGCGCGGCGACAGCTCCCACTCATGATTTAGACGAGGTTCTGGCGTTCCCGTGTCGGAACATACGGTTCTCACGCTTCCTCTCCAGGCATGTGAGTCTGTGCGCCGACTGGCCACCTGGTTTGGCCCGGGTTTAACCCACATTCATGAGCGTTAAGAGGTGACTCTCCTGGAGCACAGCCAAAATCGCTCAGCCCTCCAGGGTGAGTTTCTCAACCTCCCCTCTCATCACTGTTAGGAAAACAGATGGTGCCTTTCCAGTTCAGTGGGGAGCTACAGCAAACAATTTTAGAGGGTAAATTAGAGAGTTGATGCTTCCTTCTAAATTAACAAAAGATCCAGCTCAGCCCAGAAAAAAAAACATCTCAAGTTTCACCCTAAATTCAAACCACTACAGTAGTCATTTGCTAAAAAGGAAGAAAGAGAGAGAGGGAGAGGGAGCAGGAGGGAGAGGGAGAGAGAAAGGGAGAGAGAGAGACAGAGGGAGACAGAGAGAGAGAGAGAGAGAGAGAGAGACAGAGAGAGAAAGAGAGAGAGAGAGGAAAGAGGGAAGGAAGGAAGCAAGCAAAATACTACACGGGATTCTTACAGTGAAACCTGGGCCTGGCTTTTCATATTTTGGTCAGGGTGTAAAGCAGAAATAAGAGATTCTGCTGATGGTATCTTTGATCTGGCCAAATGTATGACTATACTGGTAATTTTTGAAAACCTTGGTAGCATTTGCATTTTGTTACACCTCCTGGCTGGTGTGTTTCCACAGAAATTCACTTTTATTTTTATCCAGTAGACAACAAGTCCTCCAGAAGCCAGGCAAAACATCTGCTTGCAAAGAAATGCCTGTTGTTCATTGAAAACACCAACTAATTCCCCAAAAAGTCATCGTGGAGGACTTTGAAACACTGAAGCAGTCACCGACTCTGAATTCAGTAGAATTATCAATCCTAAGCTAATATAAAATTAGTAACCAGAAATACAAAAAAATATTTCTATAAGAGCGCAATACCTAGATATAAGTTTCGTGTTTAGTATGTTCCCTGGCCTCAATAAATATTAACTGAGACGCCATACATATTTTTTGAGTCAACAAATAAATATTCCTAAATCATCGTGAATCTAATAGGATGCTAACTATAGAGCTCCATTAAGCTAACTAAATGATTTAACCTGGTGAAGAGTTTAATGTTCATTATTTCCGTACGAAAAAGTGTCTGCCAAGAAAATGACAATGTTACTTTAATGTAATTGGTATTGAACACTTCCTGCTGGCAATAAGTGGTCATTAATTCCATTTAATCCTTGCAGTCACTCACTGTACAGAATCAAAAGATCATATTACACTATCTGCGGAAAGGAAAGTACTTTGCTTCTGTGTATTTGTGACTGTTATTGCCATGTCTGGTCAAGTGCAGGACATAAGCTGCTGTGAGGATGATTTCTTCACTCACCTGCGGTCTTCATCCCAGTGTTCAAGATGGATGATTCAAATTATTAATGATTATTAAAACTATTAATTAGCTCACTTTTTCCCTGTAATGTAGTCTTTAGAGACACAATTCTTAAGTTTTTATCCTCTTCCCAAACTTCAAGTGATTCTTAATGTTTAATTTTAATAATTGCATGAAAGAGACTTGATAAAAATCGAATACTAATTTATGAATTGCGTTTGAAGAAATATTAAACTGTAAATTAAAACATTGAAAGCTGTTTGGATTATATCACTAAGTGGTATTGTCTTCAAAGACTAATTTCATTTTCTCAGACTTGCATTCTTGCAAAGCAAAATTTGTAATAAATGAACTTTTGTTGCAAACACCTGTGACCTGGGCCGCTCAAGACTGCAGTCAGCTGAGAGGCAGCATAGGCAGGGTTCTGGGGAGGGTGCCGTGGAGCCTTACCAGGCTGGCACAAGTGTCTCTGTAGGGTGCCAAGCTCCAGGTGGCTCATCATGTACTTTTCTTCCTGGAGAAAGGGACAGGGCTATGATTCTCAGGCTGCTTTGCAGCTACAAATGATCATATGACACATACTAAGCCAGTAGCATGTAATTTGAAGTTACAGGTCACTTTCAGGCATAAAATTTTCATACACAATCCCCAACATCTTCTCCTTCCCCACTTGGACAGGTAAACATTGTGGTAGTCTCTGAAGCACAGAGCTAAAAGACCCATAAATACAGGCATCAGCGCCTCTGCATGAGCCACCTCCCGACTGGGAGCACATCTTCCTGAATGAGAAACAGATCCTTATGGCTCTGGAGCAACACAGAGACCTTTGTCGCTTTCTTTCTCACAATTGTGCTTTTGTTACAGCAGCTAGCCTTGCCCTTGACATATTTAAAAATGACTTCAAGGGTGGAGGAACATCTTGATGCTAGAGTGTTTGCATAGCATGGGGGGCTGGGTTTGATCCCCAGCACTATAAAAATTAAAATATAGATGAATATAAAAGATAAAAATTACTTCAAAACAGTCAATAAACAAGAAGCATAGGAATCAATGTAAGAGACTGAGAGACGATGCTAATTTGTTTAGCAGTTTTAGCTTTGTTGGAGTTAATCCTTGCACTTGAAAGTATTCAATTTACTTACCTCTTCCTTTTTTTATTTCATCTTTTTAATCTCATGAAATGTTGTGGAGCTGTCGTATAGATACAATATAAATTATCTCTGAGCATACATTTGTGTGTCAATTTGTCCTACTAAATTTAAATCCACATATTCCCGTAGTTCATTATTCAGAGAGCTGTCTTCTGTCCTCTGTCTTAGAGACAGCCAGAAGGGGTGATTTATTTCTCTGTATCAATGCCTGTACATAGTCATGCAGAGAGAAAGAAAATCAACCCCAGAATGGAAGATGCCTCTTTGCTAGGAGACCAAGATTGAGAATCACTTAAATGGTGCCCCTGCTAAGGTGTCTAATTCTCAGAGCCGGCTCGGGTTTCTTGCTTGTGGAATATGTGGGTAGAATTTCAAAGAAGCAAGGAAAAGAGGGAGATGGACATTTTAATACTAGTGTTTTGACAGTGAAGTGTGTTTTTAGATTTTTTACCCCATGGTTTTGTCACAGATCATGATGCAGAAAAAAGTTTCTCACAAAAGTGAAGAGATCTTTTCCTTTGTTTTACTTGATAGAATTGAATCTACATTACTACCTTTCTACATATTTCTCACTAAATCTTCACTTTATATTTTAGGCAATGGACTTCATATCAGGGTCTCAGTAGAAAATGAGATTTTCACGAGGCTTTGAGCATTTGAGGACTAAGTTTGTTTTTAGTGAAAATGAGTGCACACAAAAACAAGAATTCTGGGTGGATATGAGTGAGGCCTTGGTTCTGAGAGAGAGAGACTTTCACAGGGTCTGTTTGTTTCCTGTGCTAGGGAGGAACTTTGTGGCTCCCCAGAACAGTCCAGCGGGTGAAGTGCCTACTCTAGGACAAGATTCTGGAAGAAACAGCCACGGCCTGTGGGCTCCTGGGCCCGAGCGCTGGAGTGAACTTTGCTGTCACCAGCTCTTCCATCTCATACAATCTTTGTACTTCTAACTTCCCAGAATGATGCTTTGCACTTGAAATAGGCCTTAATAGGTGTGTGCTACATTGTCTGGAAATTCACTGGTCACACTGGCTTATCCAACACGAAAAGTTGGCTGAGTAATTAAATTAGTCTAGGGTTTTGCTGGCTCAGATGCACTCTCCTCTACTCTGCTTTTTGGTCTAAGGGAAGCATAGAGTCCAAAGATCACTGAACTGAGGGTCCGAGGACAGTTAATTTTCTTGATTATAAAAGATTTGGAGCAATCAGATTTTGTGTTAAAATCAAACAATTTCCTCTTACGATAAATAAGTTTTGTAAGTTTTTTCTTGAACAGTAGAAATTATTTACCAGGAGAAAAGAACAGTCAGTGTCCTATTAGAACAAAAGGAATAATTACAAGGGAAATGTAAGTCATCTAAAACTTTCTTTAAATATGCAATTTCCTATGAGTTTGATGTGTGACTTTAGCATATTACCTGTAGTTTTTAACTGCAACTGAAAAAAGATTTCCATAAACTCAGTAGTCTTAAACCTCACAAAGTTACTTCATAGAAGAACTTTAAGTGGGTTTCACTGAGCTAACGCCAAGGACCGGCAGAGTCGTGTCCCTTCTGCAGGCTGGAGGGGGAGTCTTCTCACCAAGAGATCTCTGGCCGACACTTGCACCAGGCTCCACTGGGTTGCTACAACTGACCTCCAACTCCCCTCTGCCCTTGTGGAGCCCAACCTGACAAGGTTTCTACTAACTTGGGCGGTGCAGAAGGCCCACACTAGCACCGGACTGTGTCGAGAGGTTGTGTGGGTCTGTTACAGTCTGTGGGTCTGTTAGCAGTTACTTTGGAGTCAGCCGCTAACCGAGGCAGGCTCTTTCAGGGCAGCTCCTGTGCCAGGGCAGAGGAACCGCCTCCTGAGATAGCTGTCAGTATGCCTTCACAGTTCTTCCCTTCTGTTTTAGCTAATTCTCTTTGGAGAACTTCATAAAGAAAGTACATGTCATCTTCCTTTATGAACTTGTGCTCTATCACCGCTAACTAACCGTACCTTCAAACACCATCGTAAACCTGTAAACCAAGCATGTTCAGGACTGTGCCAACTCCTCTGGATGCTTTCCTGTTTGAAGACACATAGGTTGCCTAATAAAATCCTCTTGTTTTTGTTTGGCAAGATCACTGCTTTGCACTTCACTATATGTTCACCTTTCTTGGTGTAAGCACTAAGCCTCTCTCTCTTTTTTAGATCTTCCATTGCAGTTGTTGACTTTGCTGTTACCAAGAGAAGGACCGCTGAACTGTGCTATGCCACCGAGACAGTTTAGTCAGAATCAGTGCACCCTTGATGTTGCCTTTAGGAACTGTCCATCGCTGCTTCTCACCCTGCTCCATAGTTCTGAACTCACACTTGCCCTTCTGACATCAGGGCCAATCCAGCCTTTCTCTGCTCCGCGAGACCTCATCACAGTGCCTTGTTCCTGGCGTGGCCCTTTGGGTAAAGTCTATTTTACCAGTGCTGCCAAGTGTTTCATCAGCTGTTTCATTAGCAGTTTCCTTCTTTGATGGGACTCAGGATACGCTACTCTGAAATGTGACTGTGACAGACTAGAGCACATTGTCTTAAATATGATATCAGAAACTAGGATATGCCACCCCAAATATCCATTTTGGCATAGGAATTATTTTGAGATGGGTATCTTGAAACATTCAGAAACAAGAGCAACAGCCCTGAAATAAATCACCTTTTTGTAATCCTAAGGAAATCTCAGTTGGAATAATGAGCTCTTTGCATGAGAAGCAGGAAGATGATGAAATCACCGGAGTCCTACCAATGGAGAAGATACTGATTTTGACTTGTGGAACAAGCTTTAGCATTATTTCAGGTACTTTTTTGATCATCTTATCCTAAACAAGCTTCTCTTATACTCTTCTTTTTTTGTTTCAGCAAATAAGTCAGAAAACTGAAGTCTAAGACAATTCTTGAGATTTATTACATTTTCTGGGTTATTCCCAAATGTGCAGGAAGCAGGCATGTTAAACGACTTCTGCTTTTCCCTTTTTAATTTTCTTGTTTGTTTCAAAGAGTATCAGCTAAACATTTATAAGGAGGAGAAGTTTGCTGTTCTCCCTGTATATCTTATCCAGTCCGGAGAATGTGCCCACATCCTTGGCTCATGGCTTCTCCCTCTGTCCACCCGGATGAACCAGGATGATTCTCCTGCCTCTCACTTAGCTCAGCAGCAGCATTCATCCCATCACCATCGTGGCATTTAACGTTTGACACAGGCACACACAGATGCTGGTTAGACTATGGAGTGGGCATTGAAGGGCAGCAGAACATGCCACGCTGAATACTCTTCTGTGGCGTAAGGGTTGTTTGTGTCTGAGGGCAACTGAGAAGGAGCAGATGCAAGACGAGGGCTCTGCCTTCCTCTCTGTGCCTAAGGCAGGTCGTAGAGTTGCAAAGGCTCTTCTTCCCACCAGGAAAGATGGAAGAATCTCTGCAACTCATCCCACTGTCTTCTTTCTGCCACTAGTTCTCTGATATACGTCTTCTCCAGAAATTTGCCTCTGATGGCCATTCGAAGTCCCTTTCCTTTTTATTGTATCATCTC
>PVIR01008070.1:0-58165 GCA_004026965.1 Petromus typicus
GGCCTGCAGCAGGAACAGCCTAGAAGCTGTTGCTGAGAAATTTGAGGTTCACTGTTATAAAGAATCTCATAGGTTCTGCTTGGGCCGTTCTGCATGGCCAAATGAGGTTAAAGACCCACAGATGAGGTCCCGACCCTCACGGTCTCTCAGACGCACAGGTGTGGAGCTGGCTCTCAAGTGACAGGTGACTTCCCAAGAGACAGTCTCATCGGTCAGAAGAATCAGGGAGGCTGTTCTCTTGGGAGGTTTTTTCCTTCTGATCTGTAAGGCAACTATAGGCAAAGTCTTACCGAGGCATCAGAATAAAACCTTATGAGCGTTCATATATTGAACTGACTTCACTGAAATTTGAGAGTAAATTTGAGGACATTTGGGAAAGTCAGAGGCACCATCACTCCACCTGTGCACTAACAGCTAGTTGGTGCAAGACAAAGCACTTACTCATCAGAGTGTTTAAAACTTCCTGTTTGCACAGAGTCTTTGGGAGCCTGGGCAAAAGCTGCTCCTCTAGAGGTGTGGCACTGTGGCACCCTCCCCAAACAGAAAGCCCATAGTTGTGGAAAACCACTGGTTTTTCAGAGCATCCCCACCCAGCACACATCTAACTAACAAATGGAACTGGTGGAGTAAATACAGCAGTTGATTTATCCCTAGAGCTTTGGAGGAGAGCAAGTGGGATCTTTTGCCCTTTGACATACACAAGTACATTGCTTTGTAATGGATTCCGCAGCAAACAAAGCAGCGTCTTTTTGCTGTAACCTACACAGTGTGAGGGGACTCCAAGCACGCTGATGGTGGGTGGAAAACAATGCTCTTTCACCAGCCCAACTCGGGTATGAGTGAGCTGGAGGAGAGACTGCATGCGCTGGGGAGCCCTGCGCAACACTCTTGATTTTTATCTGTATGTCTTCAATTATTTTTCCACAGGAAATATGAGCATTCTTTATCCAGACTGGCTGCCTTTGACTTTCCCTTGTCCTGAAAGCTAGGCATCCCCATCTGCTCCTGTACCCTGTCCCAGTGCAGCGGGCCTTGTGCTGTTGCACAGTGATTTCTGTGCAGTGGACCCTCCTGAGGCCCTGAACACCGCCCCAGCTGCAGACCCAGATTCTCAGCCTGTACTATCACAGCGACTGAGGCCTCCAAATGGAATTAGCAGTCCCTTCCTCTCCTGGAACTGGCAGGGCATCATTTTCTCCATTTCTATGTCTCCACCCCTCAGGGCTAAGTGCCCCTTTCACTTGGATACTGGGTATTTGTAAGTGCTGGAGTTCTTTGGAAGGTCAGCTTAGGGCACTGCAGAAGGGTGGGAGAGGGGGCACAGCTGCGGAAGGTGATCAGATACAGGCTTGAGAAACTGGGGCTGGAGGGCATCAGGATAAAAAGGAATAAAAGGGGAACAAGCAAGTTTGTCTTTTGCCTTTGGACTTCAACTCATGAAAACTGTGTGTATACTTCAAAACACCCAAGGTGATATCATTTCAAAATCCATAGCCTGGACACAGGCAGACCAGAGAGCTATTTCAGTGTAAATTAATTAATATTGAAGGAGATGTAGATTGTAGTTCCTGAGACTCTCTGGTCACTTTGAAACACTCTCTGAAACACTCGGCAGCCACACACCGGGGTCCGTGACTGTGGCCCAGAGTGGCATAGTGCCAGGGTCCTCCCGTCAACTCAGGAGGCTCCATGGTACAGCGCTGCCCGGTGGGGGCTGGCCCTTCCCTTAGTCTCACCCTGGTTCATTTGTTCTGCAAACGCTCCCTGGGAACCCACTTTGTTCTCTTTGCTGCATTGAATGGGAGGTGTGCTGCTGAAGACCCACCCTAAAATAGTTTTTAAAATCCTCAGATTTTTATAGTATCTTCACCCGGCACATTAATTATCAAGTGGAACTGTGTGTTGAAAAAACACAGTAGTTTAGTTATCTCAAATGCTCGAGAGCATAAACTCTAAAGCAGTCTGGCTCAGCTGGTCACGCTGACCGTGACTGGAGCAGTCATGTGCTTTAGACAGAGGGTTGCACAGTAAAGCTGAAATCATGTACCTCGTGCATGGACAAATGATATGTATCTGTGCCTACATATGAGGATGTATGCATTTAAACAGTATGTACAGGTATGGGTGATGGATGTATTCATGTGTGTGACTGTGAATCATGATACTAGGCTTGAACAGAATGAGAACTTCCTGGCAGATCAGTAAAGCACAATTATCGGTGTGTCTGCAGGTGACGGACATGCAGGCTGCAGAGAAAGTCTGAGAAGAGTGGCCAAGAAGGCTTCTTAGAGGAGCTAAAGCAAAAAGGACAATGAGGAGGAGAGAGAATCCCAGGCAGAGGAAAACACCTCCCAGAGAAAGATAGCACAGCCTGCAGGTAAGGGCGGAGGAGAGGCACAGAGCTGCTGACCGGGCTGGGTACAGAGCTGCGCCAGGGAGAACATTTGTGTAACAAACGGTGCCTCTGAGGGTGTGTGTCGCACAGATGGGAGGGACCTCAGTCCAGAGGCGCTCACACTCTCCAGGGTGTGGCCCGTGAGTCTCAAGGTGGCTGGTCAGTGGGCGGCGCTCAGACAGAAGCCAGGTTTTCGACATGATGCCCTGCATCGCCAGGGAGAGCTCCATTCACTGGATAAAGAACTCCTTCAGAAAGTGTTTGGGAAAGAAAAGTGTAAACCACTCGATGGCAAGTAAGTGCTCTGCTACAGATGAGGTCTGGTGTCTGGACAAAAAGCCCAGCTCGACAGAGGCTGTAGAGCACAATTACTGCGTGTACGGCTCCCAGAGATAGGACAGGAAAAGCTGAAAGGCCAAGCGGTGAGAAGGGAGTGCAGAGAATGAAAGCAAGCGCTGCAAATCACAGCTTTGTGACAAGCTTCCTGGTGTTAGAACACATGCAGGATTCAGTTTAAAACACGGGCAAAAGACCTGAAAAGCTATTTCTCTAAAGAAGACACAGTTCATTGTGACTAGTCATTAAAGAAGGAAATAAGTGCTGTGATGGGACAGCCATTCTCACCCGCCAGGATGTCTACAAAAATAGCAAATGATGGCAAGGATGTGAGAAAATAAGAGCTTTTGTGTTTTTCTGGTAGAAGTGTAGGATGGATCAGCTACTGTGCGGGAACTGAGTGGGTCCCTAAGAAAGAAACACAGAATTACTGTCCAACCCAGCAAGTCCACTCCTAGCTATGCATGCAAAGGGCATGAATACATTTGTCTGCACAGAAATGTGTAGATGTTTACAACCAGTGTTTACTCCAAAGGTCTAAGTGTGACCTCTAATGTTCTCCAACACACACATAGATAAACACATTCTGCTATCAGTTCAGTGAAATATTATTCAGCCGCAAAAAAGCATAGGGTGCAGACCTGTACTAACATAAGACTGAATCTCAAAAACATGCTGAGGAAAACCCAGATATAAAGATCACATATTATACAATTCCTTTCATATAAAATATCCAGGACAGATAATTCCACGGAGACTAGCGTAGATGAGTGGTTGCCAGGAAGCAGGGAAGAGGATTCAGGAACTGCTGACAAGTTTGGGGAGTGTTCCTAGGGCACAGAGTGTTCTGCAACTGAACGAAGTGGTGTGTGGCCCAACGTTGTGGCCACATTGAATGCCATCGAATCTCATCAAATCTGTGCAGTAATATATTTATTATACATTATATGACTTTCATTCACCTCAGTAAAATATGGTTGCAAACCAAGTTAATTGCATATTTCTCTCTTTCCACTATTAACTGATTTTTAAAATAATGACAATGTGCATCTACTTGTATTGCCAGGCTTACAGTGTAAGAAAATGTAGTTTATGTGGACGGTGGCATGGGGAGGCATGGCACTGAGCTGCTTTGGAGAGGAAAATGTGCCGAGTGAGGCCCCGAATCACAGGAAGAGAGGGAGGAAATCGGAAAGGGTGCAGGGGGATCCGTGCGGCAAGCTCCGTCGTGTGGTTAGCCTTCTTCCTGGCTCCGGAAAGTTTCCTCCCAGTCCCTGCTTTCCGCAGTTTTGTCCTTGAAATCATTTACACAGCAAGAAACATTTTACTCATTCTGTACTGATTCATTTAAAAGCAATTATTATTTGTGTTTGTCCAACTCATTCCCACCCAGAAATTACTGTACTTTTGTAATGTGTATTCTTCAAGCCCTGGACCAGATTTTCTCCCCAAATCCTGTCCTGATTACCTGACTTAGAATTCCTGTTCTTCCTTTGAACTCCTGTGGCTTCTCAGCTTCTGTCCCTGTTGAGGATAACACTGGATGAATCTGTCTGTCCCCTTTTGCTGCATGACTGAGTGCCATGAGCTTGCCCATGGTTCGTTATGTTGTCACCTCCCATGGTGCATTAGTTCAGATGAAGACTGCGAAATGAGCTCCCTTCAAAGCAGTGCCAAGTCATCTCTATTTTTGGTAATTGGCTATTAACAGAAAATCTGGCTTATCCACATGTTGAAAGTTTGGAGTCTGCCCTGAATGTGGCTTCCTTGGCCACAACTACTTCTCTTGTCTCTTTTTTCTCGGAGCCCAGAAGACTTTGGAAGGGTGCCTTCCGTGGCAGCAGGGTGAAAATGAGGGCAGACTCATGGCTCCTTCCCTAAATGAACATTCCATCAGCCCAGCACCTTCCATGTTGCTGCTCGGCCCGTAAATGCCTCCTGGTTATAATCAGGAACTTCAGAGCCTTTCAAATGCCCTTGAGACTGCTCCCAACACAGAATGATGTCCAGTCCAGTGTAAATCATCCCATAGTGGGCAAGGAGAGGCACAGAGAGTGCTCACCGCCAGTGGAAAACCCAGTCCCCTGGGGAGTCTTGGTTCCCGTTGTTATTGCAGCCCCTGGGTCCTCAAGTGGCCGATGGCTTCCTATTGATAATCAGCTAGTTATTTTTACCATCACCCCCTCCCTGGAGCTGTCAGAGAGTTTGGGAACAGTTTATCACACCTTTGGGAAGTGAGAGAGGGAGGAGGCTGTCATCCCAGAAAAGATAAGTCAGGGTTCTTTGGCAGCTCCCGTGCAGGTTTTAAACAATGGTTTTCCCAGGGAGGTGAGTGGAGCAGGGACACGATCATCCAGGAGGGAAGCAGCGTGTGGTGCAGGGCTGCGCACCTAGTGTGACAGAAACTTCTCAGCTGCACAGTCTGCTACCGGAAATGATGTCTTCCTAAGTTGTCTGCACAGCCCCAGAGCAGCTCTGCTTGTACTCACTGCTTATGATGGCAGGAAGCTGAATCTGTGAAGATCATCAGCTAGAAAGGAGGCTTGGGGTACAGAGCACAGAGGTGGTCACACTGAGCAACCTCCCCCCAACTGGGGGAGCAGTTTTGCAGCAGGGCAGTTCCAGCAAACACATGTTCAAGGACCCCATTTTGGGCTACCCTCAGGTGCTACAGTGGGGCTGACCCACCACCCACCAGAGTCTCTCTCCCTTCAGATTTCTCACAGTCCCTCTGTAGCACCTGATCTGAAGCCCGCAGGACAACCTGCTGTGTGGGTCACATTTGGCCTAAGAGTGGCCAGAGTGACACAAAGCCCACTTCCTTGGTGCACCTTTTGCCATGGCAGACCATCCTCAGAAGGAAGCCAAGATCCTGACGGCCTGCTGGCTGCTCCCTGAGAGCCTCTGGACTTGGCCAGCTATGTGATCGGAATCATCATCTTCCTCCACCTTCTTTCACGTCTTGAACCCCCTCGTGTGCTCTTCACACTCATCTGAACTTCCACAGGTATAACTTCGCTTTTAGGTGCATCTACCCCTAAGGAGAATGGAAAAGGACAGCAAAAGCACGTTTATACACTCGGTATCCAGGGTTCTTGCTTTTCATCGCTAATTCCCCGCGCACCCAGCTGTTTTCACCACGGGTGATACCGCCCAACAGCTGTCTCCCACTGGAGGCCGCGTGGGGAGCCGCAGCCTTTCGTCTCACCTACTTGGAGTCTGTCTCTTTTCCAAAACACCAAAACAATAAAAGAATGGCTGACTTCTTTCAGCAAGAAATTATTCCTATAACTTTAAAGCACTCTTTTACAATTTACTCTCCTAATGTTTTGCTGCGACTGTCTCTATTTCTAAATCTGATTTCAATGATTCAAGATTCAGTGATTCAAGAATCATTCATTGTGATTTTATGGATATGAGCTTTTATATTTGGCCCTTGGTGAAAAGGGAAAATTGATTCTGTATAAATCTGTTTTCCATCTGGGTGTGAAATGGGTGGAAAGAAGTGACATATCACCTGCCAGCATCTCCAAGCTGGCCTGAGCCAGAACTTTCACACGGCGTGTCCTGCGTATTTTGTTGGTTACCAGTAGCACGGTGAGCAGATCTCTTTCTATCTCATTCTGTGCCATTAATCTGGCTTTCACTGATTAACTTTTGTTTCTAGACTTGCCACAATAACAGATATCATTACCCAAAGTAGCCTTACCTGTAGAAGCTTAATTTCTGAGACCCTGTTCTGCCCTTTCTTCTTTTTCTTCTCCATCCTCACTATGAAATCCATCCCCTTATCCTTTATCCTACTGTGGACACTCTGACTCTTTATTCCCCAGGAAGGAAACTTGTGAGACAGTTAGAACAGCTGGAAAGCTCTGTCATCCACGACTGCTGTGCATTCACAAGGGGCGAGCAGACAGGGGCCACAGTGCCACACGTCCTCACTGGTTGCCAGTCCGGGAAGAATCTTGAGCTTTTACACCACTGGGCCTAATGTCACTGAAAATAGTCATCAAAGTTATTCCATTTTTAATTATGTACTTACTGGTGTTTTTAAAACATATTGGCCCATGGAAAGTTAGAAATAAATAGCCAAAGAAAATGAAACAGCAGAAGTGGCCCTTACATCTGAAACTTTGCAAGGCACTCATACAGAAGATCAGAGGCCCTTCTGAGGTGTCGTGCTCATCTGTTTTCTGCAGCTAACTTGAGCATGCTTGTGAGTGTCAGCTCTTCTGAGCAGACCCCACTTTCCCGCAATCAGGATGACCTCCTTTAGTGCCCTCCGTCACAAGAGGCTGTCTCATGCTTTGCTAGTTCTTTGGGCTCCAAGTTAAAGCAGCATATGTGCTCTTAGCCCCAAGGTGCTGCTTTCCTCGAGGTCCCTACCTTGCAAACATCAACAAGGCACGGTGAACCTGGAAAAGCTTCCCTTGAGGTATGGCAGTGACCCACCTTCAAGTGCGAAGTTACATCGGGCCACAGTGTAAAAGTGATTTTCCTGGTTCTCATATAGAAACTGACACACTAGACTATATTTTCCTTCTCTTGTGCCAGGATTGTCTGCGGATGTCACACTTTCCTGTTCTGAATGGGTACAGGCTGTGATGATGCCATTCAAGGACTTCCAGTAGTGTGAAAGGAAAGTTACGAACCGACGCCCTCTGAGAGGAAATGCCTGTTCAAACACAAGTTGTCCCCGTGAATATAGCAGCTGCCTCCTTCCTAGTGGGAACATGAGGCCTTCTAAACTGCTGACTCTCCAGCCAGAGTGTTTGCATTGGCTGGCTGAGGATGCCAGCAGGAGCGGAACTGGCAGACTCCCCACTTACCCCTCAGCACTTTGGGAAAGTGTTAGCTGTGTGCATTTTCCTGAAAGACAGAATTTCCCTTGTTCATTGATTGGGTCCTTAATTTGTAGCAAATGCTTTGAAAACAGGACACATGTGACGCTGGAAAGAGCAGGACTTCCCAAGGCTTACTCTGCTTTCTCCCCCGCTTCACAAGTTGTCGAATGAAAAAGTTTGCGCTCCACTGCTCAGAGCAGGGAGGCCTTGCCCTCAGCTGCGGATCCCTCCCCACCTCACAGTCAGCCACGCTGAGCCCCAAGGAAGGCAGAAAGAAGACTTGCAACCTCTAAGTTGGCTTTCTGGTTTTCTGTTCTTGTTTTTTCTTTGATTTGTAAATTTTGGGCAGAAATGGAATATACTCACAAAAATCACATACAGTGACTAGAAAACTCAGTTTCACGCTGAGCCTATCAGTGTGATCAGCACCCAACTCAAGCCCAGTAGCCCCAAACTTGCTCAGTGTGCCCCAGCCATCACTCCATCTCAGAGTAACCACTCTCCCACCTTCTAGTGCCTCCTGTAAGTTTCTACGATTGAACTGCATAACCGTGGACTTAGTGCATTGTTCTCATGCCCAACTCTCTTCCTTCACTACTGCTGATGAGGATCTTCTGTTTTGGACGGCAATGTACCGATTTCCACTGTTGTTTGCGGTTCGTTGGTGTGACCATCATGAATCACATTCTCAGCCATCAGTAGACATGAGGTAGTTTCTAACATTTGGCCCTTAGCACACAGTGCTGCCAAGGTCAGTCCTGTATGTCACTCCGTGAATAGCTGGATATGGGTGGGTTTTACTCACATCTTGTGTATACTGATATTAGAATGTACAGGTCACTATTCCAAGGATATTTGTCTATTTCCTTTTCACAAAGTGGTGTTGGTATCCAGAATAGAAAATACTACATGCTACTCGGAGTTTCTGGTTGTCCTTTTAAAGACTTAAATATTTGCTAAATGAGTGAATGATGGATGGTCCTAGTGATCTTTGCCCAAGCCTGAGTTTCCCAGAGGTGGCATCAACTCTTTAGTCTGATACACACCTTTCCACGATGCTTTTACACTGCTAGTATACATAGAATCAAGTGACACAATTCCAGGTGGACTTTTAAATTAACCATATGCCTTATTATTTTACTGTCAGGATTAGAGACTTACATTTTTATGAAATGTATAACATTCAATAGTTGGAAATATTATATTTCTTCATTTGCAATATTTTAGAACCTCAAAGGATTCTGCTGTTTGAGGCAGAATGTCCTCATGAGTGTGGATGAGTTTCTTATCCCTGACTTGGAAGTTGTTGGGGATGGAGATTTAGCACAGTGATATCATGCCTGCCTTGTAAGCTCAAGGTCCTGCGTTCAGTCCCCATACCAGGAAGAAAAAGGAAAAACAAAAAGGTGATTCCATTTTTATATATGCACATGTCTTCCAAAGTGGCCATTTTAATTTACATTTTGGTCAGAAATCAGTGAAAGTACTTGCTTCCCTTCACCTTTGCTGTGACTGATACAAGACTTAGACATTCTCCCCAAAAGTATACATGAAGTTGCCTTCAGTTTATCTTTCCATCCAAATGCTGGTGCTAGGCCTTCTTCACATGTCTGTTGATGAGTCTGAGCTGGAGTTAAGCCTGCTGCAGAGAGTCATACACAGGTGGAGTGCAGCCCGCCACACTCGGACCTCTTCCGAGGGCACAGTGGCCAGAATCCTGCACTGTCCGTGGTTGAGTCTCACAAAATGCTAGGATACACAAGTGAGTTAAGTTATTCCTCAAAATCCAGAGAACAGAAAGAAGGGACTCCTGCTCTGTCTAGTCTGTTGGCACACCGCGAAAGAGTTTGGAGGTAAAGTTTCCCAGCCAGCTTTCCCACTCTCTACCACCAATGAGAACAGAAGATCCAGTTTCCCACTGCGACTGAACTGTCCTAGCCACTGCATGGAGCCTGAGTTCTGCCACCTGCTGTGTGAGAAGAGAAACACCAGCCCGATCTGTGACAAGCTCCTGTCTTTCCCCTTCGGTCAGACTCCCCACCCGGGACACTGAAGCCAAGGCCCCAGGAGGGAGCCGCTCCACTCCGACGCCTGAGCTTCCATCTCCACGTGAAACACACTGGAGGACCTCTCTTCCCACAGCTTAGCGGTTCTAGCATCTGCCTCACAAGCACCAAGCCATGAATTCAATCCCTGGTACCACAAAAAGAAAAAAACCCATAATAAAGTCTCCTTTACAGAATCTTAATAACTGATCAATAACAAAAGTGGTTGAGTAGCACAGAGCTTGAAACATATTAAATATATAAGAAAGACTGCTGTTCCTGGGCCAGGGATTTAGTACAGTGGTTCTAGCGCCTGCTTTACAAGCTCAAGGGCCCAGGCTCAATCCCCAGTAACCACATACAACAGTACCGAGGATCATGCCCACCAGCAATCAGTACCACATACCACAGTGCCAGAGGTTGTGGGTCATACCTGTAATCCCAGCTCTCGGGAGGCAGAGGTGGGAGGATTACTGTGAGCTTGAGGCTTGCCTGGAGTTTATAGTGAGCTCAGGGCCAGCCTGAACTACAAGACAAGGCCCTGTCGAAAAAAAAAGGAAAAGACAGCTGTCATTATTAAGAGGTTGGGTTCAAATGGATCCTTGGCCCACATTTGACTTGGAATCTACAACATGTTGATGTTCTTTCCTCCTGTGGGTTGTGGAGTACCAGTCTCTGTGTCCTGCGTAGTTCTCCCACAGAGGGATCCTCACTTGGGGCCCGAGCAGCCACGTTGGCTGTGATGCCAGGTCCCTAGCAGGCTTGGAGTCCAGAATGTGAACGTGAGAGGTGCCAGGCACATGTGCCCACTGGATCACTAATTCTGCATGAGTGCCAAAGCATCAACTGACGTGTTTGCTCAGACCTTACTGTCCTAACCTTGACAAGTCAGTAGTCAGCTCTAATTTCTATTATCCCATAAGGACTTGTCTTCTAGATTCAGACCTTCTGAACATGTATATCGTGTTCAGGATAGAACAAAGTCAAACTCCAGCATCCTCTCCCCTCGACTTCCCTGGGGTCCTGCTGTTTGCTTTCATTGATGGGGCTGACCTAATGCCACGGGTCCATGGCATAAGCTTTCCTGTAATCACTGCGTGATGCTGAGTGAGCTACCCATCGGAGCAGCTTCCATGTGAACATTCTACTGAGGTTAATCTGGGGCCATGGTTTGAATCACTTTTCACAATTCAAGGAACCCTGCACTGAAGCCACTGTGACTTTGTCAAGACTTCACTCGCTCCTTTATGCAGCTGTGCTCCAGCCGACACTGCTGTGGACCAGGAGGGTGGCAGCGGGTGAGGCACGCAAAGCCTGCATATAGAGCTCCTTCTGACGGGAGACAGGCCGTGGGCTGCGGGCAAGTACATGTCAGCGTGAGGCGCGCAGGGCCCTCCTGGAAGGGCAGGGGCAGGGCTCGGAGCACCCTGCTCACCCAGGTAGTTTCCCAACGTGGCGTTATAAGGTCTCCCTCAGGCTCCTGCCACAGGATCAAGTCGTAGACACGACAGCTCATAATGACGCTTTCCTGTACATGTCACACTGGAGGAAACTAAAGTACATGAGACAGAAGAAAGAGAACAATAGAGGCCTGGGTGAACAGAGACACAGGAACTAGAGAGGCAGAGAGGCTGGGTATGATTGTGGCAGACTCGGAATGAACCTGGTGCCAGATGTCCTTTTTCCCCTGTGAAGACATATGGGAGTTTGGGTCAAGACACCTGGACCTGAGTCACACACACGCTCATCACTTCCCAGCACTGGCCGTGACGAGTCCCTGGACTTCTCACTGGCAAAATCAAGGCTGAAACGTCGCGTCCCGAGGACGAAGTCACTAGATTGGGATGAAACAAGTGAGTGTCCATGCGCGGTACTTTCAAAACAGAAAAATGTCTTAATACGCACTCGCTGTCCATGTTGAGTAGAAGTAGTCACTGTGTATCCATAAAGGGGTGCAGACAAGAGCATCCACAGTTGGGGTGGTCTGAGGAAGGCACAGCGGAGGTCTGACTCTCCTGGCCTCCCAGAAGTAGGCCACGTAAGCATTTTCCTCCGTCATCTTCGCTGACCTCCTCATCCTGTCTTCACTGTGTGCACAGTGACTTTCTGTGGTGCTCCTGACTGTCCCCAGGTCTCCAATCAGCTCTTCACGTCCACGCATTGCTGCTTAGAAAAACGTGTTATCGGGTAGCACAGGGACTCAAGCTGCTCACGTCAAGCTCCTTTCTTGCATGTCCTGTGATGTGAGTTCACTGCCATACTCACCAGCTTGTAGAGAGACAGAATAAACCTCGTGACTCCTACTTTCCTGAAGGACAGAGGGGTTGCAGCATGAGGGGACGAGGCCAGGCTTGGGACAGACCAGTGAGGAAAAGCGTAAAGCTGCATCTGCCAAGCGAAGAACCCTACTCTGTCAGCTTCCTGAACAGCTCTTCACATGCAGCCTGGGAAGAAGCCTTGCCCCCAGCTTGTGGTCGCAGCCATGAAGCCACTACCCCTCGGGGGAAGGAGCCCTGCTAGGAAGCCCAGGGCACTGTGCTTCGAGAAACAAGGCATTTTTCTTATCTTTGCAAATGGTAATGTTCTCAGGGACTGCTTCTCCATATCAGTCTGCTCTGTGAAAGAAAAAATGACAAAGCCATGTAAAAAACGACAGTGCATATACAAGGACAGAACTGAGCAAATTGCTCCTGTGCACAGTACCCTTCGCTCTCAGGAAATGCTGTAGGAGTTTCCTGGAGTCAGGGGCAGTTGAATGCTGTGCTCCACGGTTCCCTGCTCTGTCTCTTCCAACTCCTCCTCAGCCCAGGGAAGAAAGACAGCAGGAAAGGTTGTCCAAAGGACAGGGCTTAGCTGGGCATGTTCGCATATATGTATAATGCCAGCATTCCAGTAGGCTGAAGTAAAAGAGTCACAAGTTTGAGCCCACTCTCACCAATTTAGCAACCTAGAGAGCTGAAGATGTAGCTCGGTGCAAAGGCCTTGGGCAAGTTGGGTCTCTCTCAAAGTCACTGCTTTGAATTTCTCTTCCTCCTTGATCCACTAGGCAGCTGCTTCTCCAGGATAATGGACAGTAGGATGGTGATAGAAAAACCAGAATCTTACCAGGTTTGGTCCCTCCTGGGTGTATAGTTTGGTACTGGAAGTGAAACAGCCTTGCTGCCCACAGACCTGTCACTAGCCAGTGACAGAGCTCTTTCGGGCCTTGCTGTGCTGGGGGCCAAAATCATAGCCATGGCGCTCCAGGAGTATGATCCCAGTTGTGTTAGTGTAGGCCAAGGTTCTACATGTCTACGAGTGAGTGTGTGCACATGTGTGTGTGGTTTGCATCAGGGGACGCTTACAGGTCTCAGGCCTGTTAGGACTACACCTCACTGTCATGGAAAAGACAGCCTGCCATGCCTGCCCGGGTAAGAACCTTCAGGCAGATTAATGCAGCGGGCTGCAGAACAGGCCTACAGAGCAAGTTCAACTCAGTTCTGTTTTCATTGTGTCTTTCGGCAAAAGACTTGGCTTTGTGAACAGAGCTGTAATTCACACTTTGGAATGTTTATCTGTCAGACACGGGAGCGTATGAGTCACTTGTTCACCATCAGTTTGTTCAGCGAGTGCTGAGAAAGGGCTTCCTATCAGACTCCGTGTGCAGCAGTGAGCAGGACGTCCATCCTGCTGTGTCACGGACTGTAACAGCAGTGGGGACAGAGTGAGCAGCCTCGCTCGTAACTACTGAACCATTATTCACTCATTCTAAAGCGTGTGCTAAGCCTTGTGCTACCAGACTCATGCGTTTTGATCAACGTCACAAAGCAAAAGTGTAGGAGTCCCAGAGTGTATCCTGGGCCAAAAATTGAGTCAGGACAGCCTGAGGGAAAATGTCAGCTGAATTACAGAACTAAAAGACAAGTGAGGGGTAGGAAGCAGAAACATAAAGTGCGTTAGACTTTCAGAGAGCCACAAGGTCTGCGTTGGTTTGCGTTCCTATGATAAAAACCCCGAGCTGGGTGCGTTACACAGGAGAGGGGTTTACTTAGCTCAGTCTGGAGATGAGGAAGTTTGAGAGTGGGCAAGCACAGCTGATGAGGGCTGCATGCCGCGCCATGGCCTAGAGGAGGGCTCCACATGGCAGAAGAAGTGATGTGCGTAAGCGAAGTCACACAGCCAGAGGGAGAAGCCTGGCTGTGTCGCCAACTCACTTCAGGACAACCTGCTGTGCTGGTTCCCACCTCAGGGCCATGAGGCCCAGTGCTCTCCATAGATAGGGTCCGAGGCTTTCAAGGGTGCAGCCCCTAACTTCATTTCCTCCCAGCAAATCTCACAGCGTCGGTGTTCTGCTACCTCTCAGCTGGGGGCCGAGCTTGCAGCACATGAATCTTTGGGGCTGCATCAAATCCAAACCTTGGCACAAAGTTAATATTTGGTGGATCCATTTGCTGGACACCAGGTTTTCTAACTTCAAACCTGGCATTCTCTCCATCAGGCTCATTAAAGTTCTTAGTCTAGAGTAAGTTCATCAAGAGATTATGAATCAGTGTCCTGGTGAGGTGAGCACGGTGCGTACCTAGGGTCCCCATGTGGTCTGGACAAATAGCTCCAGCAGAACCTCCAGAGCGCGGTGACAACCTGATGACATCCAGACTGGGAGGGAAGTTCCTGTCCTGTCTCTCGCTCCCTGTGGGTCTAAGGGGAGTGTAAGACTTTCCTGCCTTGGCCACAGCTAAGGGGCTGTGGAAACCTCTGACGATGTTCTGTGCCCAGCCAGCTTCCAGAGAACTGCGCCAGACTGCTGGGGAAAGGCCCGGGATGGGCACTCACAGAGAGTTTCCATCCGATCAGGAGCAGAGCGTCTCCAAGGGTCTTTCCAACTTGGGGATCCTCTGGCCCATGGAATCCCCACGTCCTGAGCAGGGAGATCTGACGGGAGTGGAGTAGGAGGGAGACAGTCCGGAAGGCTGGGCCCGGGGCAGAGGCTTGGCCCAGTGCCTTGTGAAGACCTGCTGCTCTGCTCCATCAGTGTCTCTGTGGAAATAGTAACTTTTTTGTGTACTGACTGATTTATGTGACAGTTGGAAAGCACCCCCAGGACAGCCTGTCCCTCCCCTTAGCACTGTTAAAATAAACATGCGCACCGAATCAGCAACTGCTCCTCTGAGTACAGACCTAGGGGCCTTGAGAGCCTGAGGCCCCGGGAAGGCAGAGGAAGTGTTGTCAGAGGCACAGGAATGAGGAGGGGAAAAGGACAGGACGTTGCTAAGAAACAGGGTCAAACTGGTCCACGGGATTAACAGCCAGTATCAAAGTAAGCTCAGTCCATCCTGCGGGTCGAGCCTTTTGCAAGCACAAGCTGAGGCCAGGGATTGTCCAAGCAGTTCTGTTCCAGATCAGACAGAAAAGGCTCCTGCCATCCAGAGGAATGTAAATATTAGTAAAATGTAAGAGATTTTAAAAATAGTGCTATCCTCCAGCTTGGAGAATCTTTGCTGGGGACCTCTGGTGGTCTTCACAGGCTGATGAGCTCTGGGGACCGCAGAGGGGCCAATGACCCTGCAGCCCGCGCTGACATTAATTTGCAACCTGTTATTTAGAGGGGTCAAGCATTTTCCAAGACATATTTGGGAAACCCTGGTGTATAAAACGACTATTAAAAATTTCTACTTTACTGTTTTAATTGTTTTACATAAATTATGTCATTTAGTCTAAACAAAGACCTTCTGAGTTACTTTCCCCTCTTGTTGGCAGAAGTGGACAAACTAAAGCACTACTAGCTTGAGTAACTCACAGACTACAGTTCAGCCTGCAGGCAGTGGAAAGGGCTTGGGCTGCGATCTTGCGCCCCATTTTCCGGATGGACTTTTAGGGCAGGTTAATTAGTCTCTCTGAACCTTTGCTTCCAAGTTGCTAAAATTAGTGCTAGTAAATATATGACAAATGGCCATAAATCACTGTAGCTATCATCATCATCATCATCATCACTCTCTTATATTTAAGCTGGAAAAGTAAATTTATAGTAGTGTCCAGCAAAGCGGATATTCTGGTTTAACCAAATGAAACAGGCGGTGGGGTAAGCCATGTGACACCCCAGATGGGGAGAGACCTCGTCAAGGAAACAGAGCATCCTCCTGCTGCTCTTCAGGACAAACCTGCTTGTGCTCAGTCACCAGCTGCTAGCAGAGTACCGCTTTCAGTGTCTCTAACAGGACAGTTGGCAAGCTCCGGCCACAGGGCAGGTTCCCCTCGGGCACAGGCCGCGGAGAAGGGTCTCCCATCTGGCTGACTGTCAGATGGCTGAGCCGAGGCTGAAGACTGAGCCTACGGCCTGTCGTGGCTCCAGGAAGCTGAGCCTCTCAGGAGCTCCCGTCCGATGCTCTGTATCAGCCTGCCTTAAAGGCGGGCTTGATGGAGGTCGGGAAGTTTCCTGCCCTGTGTCCCCATGAGGATTATTTTCATGGTCCAGATGGCTGTGGGCCAGCAGCTTTCAGACATCCTGGCATTTGAAGTTCTAGTTCTCTGTACTTTGTGCTCAGCTCAGCACCCAGGCAGTGAGCTAAAGGATGCCGTGAGAGGTGAGTTGTGCCGTGATGGTCATGTGGGTACCGTCAGGCTCAGGGTCAAACCCCGCTGCTGGGAGGGTGGAGGAGAGCTCTAGGAGGGCGCCCACCCAGAGAAAGTGTCTGTGCAGGCCTGCCACGCCACACTGAGAGAAACCAGGCTGGGAAGCAATCCCGGGCTACATTTCCATCATTATTTTCAAAACAAAAGTAAATGAAAACATTCTGCTTGCCTGTATGTTGCCATTATTTTCCTTTTCTCGCATAACAGGCAAGTTAGTGAAAGTCCATGGCTGGTGCTAGGTCCGTCTTGATTTCTCTGTCAAACAGACCCGATATTTAGTGAATTTTCTTTTTTCATGTCAGTCGCCTTTCTTCAGGAGAAAAAAGGCTTCCTTGACCACTGTGGTCAGCTTACAATCCTAACTATTCCCTGAAACATCTCGCACTTGGAATTCAAATTCTCTATTAAAAGGCCATTGTACTAAAATCCACACTGAAAATACACCCTAGGCCTGCCCCTTCTCATGGTGCCCAGAGTCACTTTTCTTAAATTCTCTGAGGCTTCTTAGTGGTAGCACCCCATTTCCCGTGCACCTGGGTGCTGTGGAGGAGCCCTCCTCCAGGTGCTGGCAAGGGCCTGGGGCAGTGAAAGCTCGGGAGACGCTTTGTGCTGCTGAGCTGCTCTCAGCTGCATGAGCACCGGCGCCGCAGAGCTCAGCTGGCCAGGCGGCCCCTGCTGCGGTGACTGGGAGGTGGTCTGGCAGGGCCCCTATATGCTCATGTTCTCCTTAGTGAGGCTGTTGGAAGGAGATCGGTAATGGGGTGCTGTGCTCACCATGAATTCATCCACTAAGGAGCCAGCAGTCAGGGGGTGGCCTGGCTCTGGGGGTCACGGACTGTGACCCAGAAGGGCACACATTGAATCAGCGCAGGCTGGGCCCTCGGCAGGACTCCAGGGCTCTGTGTGCAGGGAGCTCTTTTAGGTCTCTGGTTCCCAAACACACCTCGGGAGCATCCGGTGCAGAAGGAAGGGTCATAACAGCGCCTCCCGACCTGCAGCCCCGGACACACGACATTACCCCTTGCTGGTCTACAAGAGGCATCTATGATGGAGTCGGGCTAGGGGGCACATGCTGGGGAGCAAACGCTGCACCCAGCAAGTTCCATTCCTCCCAGGGCCTCTGCACTGACCTACCTCCCCTGTCCTTTTTTATTTTTATTTTTTGAGACAGGGTCTTGCTGAATTGCTAAGTGAGTGAGCTGCTGAGCTGCTGGAACACACGTGCAGAGTGGAGAGGGCCACTTGCATCTTCTCAGATCTACGTTCCTGACGCTGGCTCAGTCCTCTGGGCGACCTTGACGGAGCAGGAGGGAGGCAGCAGGAGAATGCGGGCTTAGATCTGGCTGACCCTCCTCGCCCTTCGGAGATCAGGTCCAGTACCAGTAAGGCCACACGGATTTGCGGCCGGCGGCTTCCAGGTAGGTGCTCAGCAGCACGTCTCCTGGCTCAGTCAGCTCATTCCCGACAGGCTGGAGCCAGGGCTCCTTTAGCAACTGGAGTTCTGCAAGTATAAAGCAAGGTCCCGCCGTACCTGTACCATGCCTCCTGCCTGCTCACTGCCCTCTGCTCTGATGCAGTCCACAGGACCAGGGAAGAAGTGGGCCTCTGGAGTGCAGCCAGTGGTGACTAAGGGGCTGGGTAACCGCCCCCAAGTCTCAGGGTTCAGCCAGGGCCCCTCAAGGGAGCTTCAGCCTGACCCAGCTCCCGCCTGGCAGCACCTTCCATGTAGCCTGCAAAGCATCCTGGTGGGACCCAGATGAGCTTCTAGGGGCTCCTCTCCCCTGGAAACTGACCCGCAATGCCAAGGAGGGTGTGTCGTTTCCTGCCACGCTGTTGGGAGACAGCAAGCGAGGGCACGGCCTCGAGGATTGATGGGTGTTGTCCAGGGTGTTCAGGCCGGCAGAAGGAAGAGAGTGGTGTAAGGCCAGAGAGAGTCTTACCTCTGGGAGAGGCAGCAGGGACAGTGTGGGCCACGTGGGGGGCAGCTGGGAGATGGGAAGCCCTGGTGCCCGAGAGCTCACGGACAGACCTGACCCGGTGCTACCAAATGTGAGCTCAAGTGCGCACTGCAGGTAGAAGGGTGACCACCCTGACGTACGAGTGACGTGATCTGCTTTTGCGCTGTATTTCTATTTTAAATCCTGGGCCAGTCTTTCAGTCTGCACTTCTAAACTCTCCTGAAGGCGTCTGGTGATGAATTCAGCATCTGGCAGTGGTGATCCAAATTCCTCATTCCTTCCCTCTGGGCTCTTCCCAGAGTCACACTCGCCCTGCTCCTGTGTGCGTATTTCCTTAAGATCATCTGTCATCTTCGGAGCTGACTTGGGAACATTGTGGAAAATCTATAGCTTGCTTTCTAGATCCACAGCCAAACTCTTTCCTTGCTGGAGTTTGTTCCCTATAAAAACTCGGTGGATGGTTACAGGACACTGTCCAGACTTCACTGTCTCCATGCAGCTCTGATCAGAAAACCAGAAAGGCCAGGAACTTACTTGAGCTTGTGTTGCTGAGCCTCAGTTTATCTCGGTTTGTTTTGAGGATGAAAGGAATAAACACATATAAGAACTGAGCCAGGGTCTGGCACAATCTCCTTTCTGAACTCCTGCGTACTATAGTAAAGCAGCTCACCTTCTGAGGTTTTCTTCTCTGCAGGGCAAATGCCAACCCACTCTCAAGGCTACCAGACCAGCTGCCTGAGACATGTCATAAATACCCGGGGGCAGTTTGCTTTCAAAGGAAACAGGCAGGAGAACAACAAGAAGGCAGCCAGCAGTGTGCCCAGCCCTTGGGCAGCACCGATGTGGACTTGGCATTAGCGATAACGAGATGTGCAACGCCCAGAGCGCGTGTTTCTGCGGGACTCAGGCCTGGTCTGTGCTCAGGCTCCGTGCTCTGGGGACAGGCGGCGCATCGCCCTTGGCACCTGTGAGGCCTATTTTAAAATGAGTTGCCTGAAACTGCCTTACCCCTTCTGCCAGTGAAGTTTGTTTTCTCTCTTTAATTCTCTCTGGAGAGGGTGGAACAGATGGGCAGCTGCCCGAGAAAAGTGTGCAGGGTACTAAGCAGCTGCTGCCACCCCTTCATCAAATGAAACAGGGGCTGACGTGGTCCTGGCTGCCGGCCTGTGAGCTGTGGTCCGGAGCTGTCCACCATGACACTTCTTTCTGTGTTTTCGTTTGGAAGACACGGTGTCACTGAGGATGGCGATGAGGCTGCTCCGTTTCACTGCTAAGCTACAGGGAGGTAACTCGTAATCCCTCAGAGAAGTGCTCCCTGATATCCCCGCACAGCTCCCGTCTCCCACCCTTGGCACAATTACTGCTTGTTTTCTCAACAGCCCGTTAATTATCTTCTTAGCACTTTGTGATATCATTCTGTTTATACTTATACCAGTAATAAGAGCTGTCTATTGCTTCCTCCAGAATGCATTCCAGTGTAAACAATATCTCTGTCTACCTGCTCATCTCCAGATCCTCGTCCCCCTTTGAAGGAATGCTTGCGATCCTCACCCTGCAGATGAGTAAATCTAGCCCCGCATCAGTCAGATATCCTCACACACAAGAACTAGGGGGTGGTGGAGCCAAGGTGGCCGTCCTGCACCATCCAGGGTGCCGGCTCAGGTCGTGTGTGGCTGTGGAACACTAATTTGTGCCTGGTCTGAGTAGAAGAGGACCAAGGACCAACACCTTCTGGATTTGCAAGTCTTAATACGAGTCAAGGGCTACTGATCCAAAATACCTAGGACCGAAGTATTTCAGGTTTGGGGGTTGAATATTTTGTAATACTTACTTAGATATTACTGCCTGCGTGTTGCTAATCAAAACATCTGAGGAGCTTGGGATGTGCCTGGCAAGCACAATATCCTGAGTTTGATCCCTGGTACAAGGGGAAAATATTTTGGAGTTTGGAGTATTCCTGACTTTTTATATTTTGTATTAAAGATGTTTGGCCTATGTTTTCTTTTTTACAGAGGAATATAAAAATATTCCATCAGTGATATCATAGTATAAATGATAATAGTTATATACCAGGTAGATAAAATTTATTGCAATGATTTTTTTACTCTTAAAAACATGCCTAAGGGGCCGGGGAGTTAGCTCGTGGTTCTGGCGCCTGTCTTCGAAGCGCAAGGACCCGGATTCGATCCCCGGTCACCACATACCATACTGGCCTTGGAGACTCACGCCCAGCAGCAACCAGTACCACATACCACAGTGCCGGGCGTGGTGGCTCACGCCTGTAATCCCGGCACTCGGGAGGCAGAGGCAGGAGGATTGCTGTGATGTGAGTTTGAGGCTGAGCTCAGGGCCAGCATGAACCACAAAGCGAGACCCTGTCTCAAAAAATCTAAAAAAAAAAAACATGCCTAAGAAAATATTTTAAACTGTGTAGTGGCTCAAGTCACGTTCCCGTCGGACAGCACAGACCTACAGCATTGATCTCTTCTCATGTGTCAGTAGACCTGTACCCGTATCTTAGTAACACGGAAAAATTCACACACTCATCCAGTTTAGAATCTCTCTAGTGCTTTCTAAAGCTCACTTTTTAGGAGATGAACGCTTTCTCCCAAGTTCATCCTCAAAGTCAAAAGGGGCCATGAGTACCAACTCCCCACCAGGCCCTCATTAGCCTGGGCTGTCTCTGGGGTGTTGACAACTGGCCCAGCTGGCTCCTGTGCTCACCCGGGAACAGCTGGGTGGGTCAAACCCTCATTAACATCAAAAGACTGAAGCCAGGGAAACAGTGTTGCCCAAATCAAAGGGAATTCTACCAGGAAAGGAAGTGTGAGAGCACACAGGACAAGTCACAGTGCTTTCTGGGTGTCGTTGTCTTCCCTGTAGAAAAAACTTGCAAAGTTCTAAAAGTCTTGGTGACAAGTGAAGGTGGACATTGGGGCTAAGGCTCCAAGTTATTGGAAAAATCCAACGGAAATATTACAAGCAAACAGAAGTCTTTCTGTGGGTGGCACGTGGGAACGAGCAGAATCGCACCCGAGTGACCTTCAGAAGTAGTTACCTCTGGCCATTAGGAGGGGTTTAAGGCAGCAACCACTCCGTGCAAATATCAGAACAAGGACTGTTCTTGATTTCTTACCACAGAGGGATATTGCTGCTCATGATTTATTGAGTCCTAACTGGAACATGGAATTGGAAATAGTTCTGGTCTACTAGACAAGTCATCGAGGTACTGAGCTCTGGTGCTCAACATGCCCCTGAACAATTCCTTTCAGAGAAACTGAAAATTCCCCTGTTCAAAACAAAAATGTGTCCTTTTTTCTATTAGAAAAGATACTTACTGGTTTCTACACAATGAAATGTGTGTTTTTTTTGTTTGTTTGTTTGTTTGTTTTTTGAGACAGGATCTCGCTTTTATAATTCAGGCTGGCCCTGAAATCAGCCTTGAACTCACAGCAATCCTCCTGCCTCTGCCTCCCAAGTGCTAGGATTATAGGCGTGAGTGTGAGCCACCATGCCCTGCACTGTGGTATGTGGTTCTGATTGCTTGTGGGCACGAGTCACCATGCCCAGCACTGTTGTATGTGGTTGCAGGAGATTAAACCCCAGCCCTTACATTTGTTAGGCAGGCACCTGAACCACTGAGCTAAATCCCCAGCCTGTGTGCCCTCTTTGCCTGGTACCAAAGCCCCGATTTCGAGCTTCACGCTGCAATGCCATGAGCTCATCCTGCCAGCTCTGTGTCAAGGCCAGAGCCTCCTTTGTCACTTTGTCTGGGAGTCGACATTTCCTCATATTTCATTAAAACTGAGAAAATTGGGCTTCAGGACTTGAAGCATAATTAGAGTGGAAAATGCAGATGCTAACGGGGTCTTGCAATTTGAAGCCGATCTATCCAGGCCCTGAGGACTCAGTGAATATGCTGGATAGACATATATCTATCCCTCATAAAGAGATAGTTTTAAACGTATGAACTCACATTAATTATTCATTCTTTCCTTTATTTCTGGAAAGATGATGCAAGAGCTTACCCTATTATTTTCTCTCTGGCTGCTCAGTTGCACCAAGACAAAAAGGTGAAACCTTAACTTTCCAGCTCCTGGTGGGGTCTTCTCTGAACTAAAGGAGCAGGAAGAACCGCTCTTTGTTCTGCATGCCTGGAGCATTAGGAAAGCAGAGTCAGGTTTCCTGGCTGCAGGAGCTCCTGTGGGAGAATGAGGCTGGAAGAGGGCTGTCTATGAGGAAGCTCGCTCGCTGGCTCGCAGACAGTGTTCACAGTCTCCACGTCCAAGGCTGGGTCTGCACTACCTCCCTCTACTAGGCCTCCTGGAAGCCAAAGACAACTGGGCTCAGGAATGGGCCTCTCATACATGGCATTCCAGATGTGTCTTTCAGAGGTGCAGTATGAGCAAATATTGGGAGTTGTGTTTGTATCAGTCCTCATGAAACAGATTTTCTGATTTGGATCAAATTGATGCTTTGTACAATCCATCAAAACATAGTTTTCCAGTCTTCTGGGGATGAAGTTCAGTACAGATATCTTAAAACGTGGAGAGTGGGGCCAGGGAGCATGCTTTTCCATCCTGGGAGATTTTTGTCAATTAAATCTGTAAATCACACACTTTTTTTTTTTGAAACAGGGTCTCACTTTGTAGTTCAGGCTGGCCCAGAGCTCACTGTGTATCCCAGGTGAGCCTCAAACTCACTGCAATCCTCCTGCCTCTGCCTCCTGTATGTGAGCCACCACACCTGGCACTGTGGTATGTGATACTGATTGCTGGTGGGTGTGAGTCACCACGCCCACTATTGTTGTTGTCTGTGGTTATCAGGGATCGAACCTGGCCCTCCAGCTTGCAAGCAGGCGCTGGAACCACTGAGCTAAATCCCTGGCCCTAAATCACACATTTTTGCCCTGCTCATTTTAAATCCCAGCCAACTGGTGCCTCGCCTTTCTGGCACCCCAAGCGAGTCTACATGTCTGGCTTTGCAGGTGAGGGTGACTCACGATCCCACCAGAAGGGAGCAGAACACACACGAAGGCCCTGCCTGGACTATGGACCCTGAGGAACTCCCAGCTAGACCAGGGCTGCCTCAGGGACCTGCCGGGCCCACCGTCCACACAGACAGCCCAGCATTCCTGCCTCCCTGGAGTCAGTGCTGCTGTGCTGTCAACAGTCACGAGATTGCAGTGTCTACCTCAAAATGTACTTTAAATGGTTCTATTCCATTCAGACAGTAAAAGCAGCTAGTGCTTTTAGCAAAAAAAATCCTAAGTTAAAATCTTCTGTACTAATTCTGATGTTTGTTGTACCCTACAAGATATGAGAAATTCTAAGTCAGGTTCCATCACTTGGCCTTGATATTTTGAGTATATGGGAAGAAAAATAATTTGCCGAAAGAAGCAATAATTTGGTCTTAAGTACGTGAGATGTTTCTATGTATAGACAGGCACTGGACCAGTGAATCATTGTTAGCAGGGGTTGAGTGTGGACTTCTCGCCACATTCCCGTCCCACAGCCTTGTGCAAGGTGCTCTCTCGGCCTGTGGCTCCTGCCCAGCCCATTTCTCTGATGTCTACTGCTTGGCATTGCTCAGTTTACCATCACATTCAAGACCCTTCCTGGGCAGCTTCTGTCTTCACGGCTTGCTCTGATCTCGCGTGTGAGAATGGAGTTCATCCAGCAAGTATTCCCTCTTCACAGCAGTTCCGGTCAAATGAGGGCAGCTCCCTTCGCAGGCGCTCAGTAGACATGTGGTGGAAGGAATGAATCTGCTCACCAACGTCCATAGTCCAGATGCAAAATCCCAGCACAGAAGTCGTTGCAGATAGATCTTAGACATGCCTTGGAGGCCCAGACAGGTCTTGCCTCAAAACAGGGCCAACTCTGGTCTTACAGTTATTTAACACTTGCAGCCCTTATCCCAGCGTTAGTAGCCTCTGCCCAGTATACCAACCCTGCCCAACACTGCTTAGTATGCAGGCCATGGAAACGGGGCATATGTGGGTGATTCGGGAGCCAGCCTTTGAGAAGGCAGCGCGGAGCCCAGCTCCTCAGTGCTCTCCAGGGTCAGGTCTGACTTCCCGGGCCACGGTGAGGCTCCAGTCAGTCAGAAAAGGCTGTGCAGCACCTACTCTGAATTTAGTTGTGTAGATGGTGAATGACACTAAGGATGATCCCAGAGCCTTCGCAGTTTTCATCTGAGAATGCATCTTGCTAAATTTCTAAGTTGCCCAGCTGGGCTGCATCTTACGATTCCTTGCCTCAGCCTCCTAGGAAACAGCCAATCAGGCCGCCATCCTTCAGACACATTCTTTGCCCAAATCCAGTGACCACAGTAGAGGACACACTGCAATCCCGTGGAAAAGTCTGTGGGGCAGGAGCTGAGGACTTTGCCAGTGCTGTCCTGGAGCCATGTAGACCCGCCACCTGTAGAGTGTGTCCTCCGGCCACAGAGTTACCTGAGAACCCTGAGCCCAGGGTTTCCAGCTGAAGCTGGACCACAAGTGAGGCAGCCACAGATGTGTCTCGTCTTGGCAAAGGCTAGTACAGATTGGTCACAAAAGGCAAGAAACTTATCTTTGTCCATCAAATGTCAGTTGAAAACTCACACTTTTAATATTCATGCTCCTAAACTACTCCGTAAATTCTTTCTTCCTCTTCGTTCGATTAAAATTGGCTTCAGCACCCTTTTTGCCTCTTTTAATCAGCTTTAACTTGAAATGCACTTTGTCTGAAAATAAGATAGTTACTCCTGCTTGTTTTGGCATTTCCTTGGCATCGAATGTTTTCCATCCTTTAATTTTTAGACCATGAATTTCCTTTCATGTTAAATGTATTTCTTCTATACAGTATCCTGTTGGATTTCCTTTCTTGATCTGTTCTGCTAATCTGTGTCTTTTGAATGAGGACCTGAGGTCATTAGCATTGATGGTTATAATAGGTAGGTATTGACTTACTCCTATCACTGTATTAATTTCCTGTTGCTGTTTTGCATTCTTTCCCTTCTACTTAATTGCTAACTCTAGCTGATGTACTCATGCCAT
The DNA here is from genome assembly GCA_004026965.1 of Petromus typicus. Classification (NCBI taxonomy): domain Eukaryota; kingdom Metazoa; phylum Chordata; class Mammalia; order Rodentia; family Petromuridae; genus Petromus; species Petromus typicus. Next base: position 25,230 of record PVIR01008070.1, read on the forward strand.
TGGACTTTCTGTCATTGTCAACTTCAATGTCCCTAGAATATCCTTGAGAATTTTTCTGAGTGTTGGTTTAGTGCTCACAAACTTGTTTAGGTTTTCTTTATCATGGAAATATTTTTATTAGTTTTCAATGATAGTTTTATAGGATATAACAGTCTGCTTTGGAAATTATTTTCTTTTGAATTTGGGACACTTCGTTCCATGGTATTCTTGACTTTAATGTTGATGCTGAAAAATGTCTTCTTCTCTAGAACCATCCTCTCTGACAATTACCCCCACTGAACTTGACCTTGCACAAGCAATACAGGCCTCGTGATTTTCCTTGTCTGAGGTCAGGCCTCCCAAGGGACGACAGGAGACCCCTGTTCAGTGCTTACCCCTCCACACCAGTCTGTGAAGGCTGTCTCGCTTGGTGTCATAGTAGGGTAACACTTCTGCCTCAAAGCAAAACTCTCCTCCTGAATGTTGATCTCTTTTTTTGATCAGGTCAGGTCATTGCATGTCACCTCAGAGGCTCTGTGCTATAGAGAACCCAGGGACAAGGGCCACATTGGCTGGAATTAGGTTCCGGTGGCTCAGTGCTGGGCCTGGGAAGGCGCTGGCATTGGTGTCAGTAGGGGAGGCACTCAACGTGGATGTTTCTCTGTCCGTTTTGTCTATTTATGATAATGAGGTACTGGGGTCCCCCGTTATAAGGGTATTGATGTTTACCCTGTCTTTTGTGTCCAGTGGTACCTGTTTCGGGATTTGGGTGTGCCTGTGTTCACCACATGTATGTGTATAGTTATCTCTTTCTGTTGGATTCTTACCTAACTGGTATGTAGTGACTATTTTTGCCTCTTCTGATCAGTTTTGGCTTAACGTCCAATTTTAAAATAGCAGAACCACTCCTGATTATTTTGGGGTTCCCACTGCATGGAATATTGTTTTCTGTTCTTTTATTTTTAGTCTCTTGGGGTTTTTTGAGGGGGCTATTAAATGCATTTTTTGTATATAGCATGCTGCTAGATTTTGTTCCTTGATCCATTCTGCCAATTTGTGTGTTTTGAATGGAAAATTGAGACATTCATACTGAGAGTTAAACTGAAAGATACTGACTACTGTTTGGTGCCACATTGTTTCCCATTGTGGATTCCCTGTCCTTCCCTTCTGCTTCACCACTCGTCCTACCTGATGTATCATTCTCTTGCCCTCCTGGCACTGTTGGCATCATTGTATCTTTCTAGGATATCCTTGGTAATTGTTTGGAGTTCTGGTAGGGTCGTCACAAATTTCTATGCGTGATCATTATAATGGAAATATTATTCTCCATCCAGTTTGAAAGAAAGTTTCGAAGGATGTATCAGTTTAATTTGGAATTTGTTTTCATTTAAACTTGAAACAGACACACACACACACACACACACACACACACACACACACACACACACGAAATGAAACACTTCACTCCAAGCTTTCCCGGCCTTTAAGTTTTGAGAAATTTTTATTTTTGCAAATGTTCACCACTTGAAGTGTAGAACAGACAAAACTATGCAAAGAACAGTAAGCTTTGCCTTTCTGGAAGACAATACTCAGGGCCTTGTCCCCCTAAAAATGATGAGGTCCCCCAAAATAATGATGGGCCTGGCACGTTATTCTTGGCTCGAAAACATTAAACATTTTGGTCCCTCATGCTGCACACCTTTTACCATTTGCCTCTCCACCCGTCTTTCCCCTTCTTCCATGATCTTCACCAGGCAGTCTCACTGTTTTCTGTCTCTTGGGATGGTATTGACGGAATGCAGCTGCTCCTTTGTCCTTGCCAGCAGGGCTTCTTCTAGGCACCCCATGTTCAAGGTCAGAAGTTGTTTGATTTATTCTTAGAGTCGCATACTTATTTCCTTGTAAAAATAATACATCTTCATTATAAAGATAAACACCAAAGGATCACAATATAAACAATAGATTCAAAATCACATCTCTCCCCTATGGTTAATGCTTTTGAGTCTACCTCTCTCAAAGTTTTTATGTTTATTTTTTTCCTTGTGTGAGAATTTACATAAGTACTAAAAATATCTATGAATGAGATAATTTAATAATGTTCTGTAACTTTGTAAAAGCATCTCTCATTCATTATGGAAATATTAGGATAATAGCAATAAGCTACATTACTGAGTTATTTAGGTGCCAAATTATCTCAAATAATTCTCAAAAAGAACAGGATTGGGCAATTATTATGAATGTTCCCATTTTATAAATGGTGGAATAGAATCTAAGTGATTTTAAGTGCCTTGCCTGGTGCCATATAGCTAGTAAAAGTTGACCTAAAATTTGAGCCCCAGCAGTTGGACTTCAGAATCCAAGTTCTTAGTGCTAGTCGAGTCAGAGTTTAGAAACTTACCTCTTACCCTTCACATTAGTGTATGAGGTATGAGTTTAAAATATGCTAAGTATCTTATTATAGTAAAAGACACATTTCCATTAATTCCCCTCAAAATACACCCCTGGATTTGAACACGCTTAGCCCATCACTCCAGCCATTTTCTGAAGCAATTCCAGAAGTCCTTTTTCATGAGTGTGCTATTGTGGATGCCTCACTGTCCTGAATTAACTCAAAACACTTCACTCTCATGGTCATTTTGACTTTGGAGAAGAGCTGGAGGTCACACAATACCAGATCTGGGGAACCAAGTGGGTGAGGACCCACCTTCAGGACTTCACAAGCCACCTCTCAGCTTGGGGGAGCAGTATTCACTGTATATTTTTTATTATACATGTAAAAGATCCTCAAGAAAAAAGGCTTCATAGACGGCTTCAGAAAGTGGCAAGAGGGATGTGACACATGTATTCATAGGCACTAGACGTGTTTTGAGGCAGACTGGTGGCAATATATCTTTCACAATAATGATTTTATTTGAAAAATTCATCATGTATTGTGACTGCCCCGTGTGCCGCACCAACTCCCTCCAAGCTCCTGCAGCCCTGGACTGAGAACCTGTCCCCCTCATGCCCTGGCGAGTGTCCTGCCAATGAACTCTGCACTGTGAGCGTCTTCCCACGCTCCCTCCAGTCTCATTTTGTCTGTGGACTCTGCAGACTTATTCCCCTTCTCTCAAGGTGGGTTTTGACCCTGATAAACGGATTCGAGGGGAGTGGACTTTATATAATAGCAAGTCCTGGTCATGAGGTCTGCAAGTCCTATTATTTTAGAAATAGGTAAACTTAAAGAATAATGGTTTATTTTTTTCTTCTCCTGCTCTAACTTTATTTTGCTCATTCCTCACCCAGGTCATGGTCTCCTCGTAATCTTTCCTAGCAATGCCTTGGGTGTGTCCCTGCAACCCTTAAATTCTCCTCCAGAGAAAGACAGAGAAAAGCATCATTTGCTGTTGGCTGGAGTAGAGGGAGGATGGTGGGGGACTGAGGACTCCAGAAGTAAAGCCACAGGGCTGAAGAGGAAGCTGGGCGGATGGACCTCCAGGGTCTGCACTCACCAGGAACGCAGGGCACGCCCAGCTCCTGGCATCCCCACCCAGCCTTCGCTGTGTGAGAGGCTGTGTGTGCCCAGCAGCCCTCACCCTCGAGGATGCAGCCTCAGGCCTGTGGATGACGGCAAGCATTCTGTGCTTCTCCTCTCGTGGGAGGAAGCTGACCACCACACCTGCTCCAAGGCTTTAGTGAAAGGGGCTCTGCAACCGGCTTGGTGGCAGAGAGCTTCAGGCTCGTCACAAAGGCAGCTTGTCTATCTTTTCGTAAGTGGAAGTTTAGCTGCATCCTCTGAGCTATTGCATCTCTGGTGAATTCCATTTCTGGGACTTAGCCAGCAATGCTCTTAAAGTAGCACTAATCACCCAGCACGCACACTGACCAGGCCAGGTGGTGGCTGTCTCCCTTAAGATGAGGAGGCTGAGCAGGAGGAGGCTGTAGAGGGGACAGTGAGGGCTGGCTACAGCCAGCCAGCAGCGGCTGCCCAAAGCAGAATGTATACAGAAAGACTGCAATGGTTTCTATGCTCAGGGAAAAAGTGCTCCACGCTCTGCCAGTGATGTCCACAATAGCATCGGAAGGAGCATGGTCACGAGTGTCGTGTGTGTGTTAAGGCAGGTCGGAGAGTCGTCTACAGCAAGGTTCATGCTCGGCACCATCCCTTTCCTACTGGAAGTAGACCTGCAAGTAGTTCATTTCATTTTCGGAGCCTCCGCTTTTCTGTCTACATAACAGGAATTTCACTTGTTGCTTATTTTTCCGTGGTCAAGATGTCTGAATAAAGCTTCCTCAGTGGAAACAATGAAGCACACAAATCAGAATGTGGCGCTGTAGAAATATCTGTGGAGGAGGAAGGATCTGTCTGTAAAGATCCTGCTGTGGGACTTAACATGACTGTGAGAACGATTTCTCCCTCTGTCTGTTCTTGGAGCATGACTGGTTTACTGTCCCAGGACTGTGCTCTGAGTTTTAGAGGGTATCTGGCCAGCAAGGGAAATTGCGGTGAGGCCCCAGACTTTTACCTTGACTCATGATTTCTTCATTTGAAAACCCGATTCTATAATAGCATACTCACTAGAGGGTAAAAGGTAACGCTTACTTCCTGCTTTTACCATTGTGCCTCTGGGCATATTAGTTAGTGATTCTAAGCCTCAGGTTTCTTATAATTAAGTAGGTATATTTACTTTATTGGAAAATCAAGAAATCTTTGTGAAAGAGATACAGAAGTGCTATTTTAAGGTATGACTATCATAATTAGTCTTTTTAAGCATATACCTTGTGAATTTAGTTGAACTAGAGGAACAGCTAAAAACAAATGTCAGGATGACCTAAAAACAATAATACTGGTAGGAGTTACCTTTTTCTAAGTTTCTCCTTCCAAAGGGAGCTGGACTAGTTTCTATATTAATATCTAAGGAGCAAGATGCCAGGAAAATGTAGGACGCCCAGTGAACTTTAATTTCTGATAAATAATAATATAATGAAAACATATTTTTCATTTATCTGAAAAATCACACTTAACTGTTGTTATGGTTTGAATATGTTCCCCAAAAGTTCATGTGTTAGAAAGTTAGCCCCTTAATGCAAGTATGAGTATCGGGAGCCATTTAGGGCTGGATGAGGTCATTGGGTGGGGCGCTGGCACTGGTAGCTCTATGAGAGGAAGAGACCCAAGCTAGCACGCTTGCCCTGTCTCACATGTGATGCCCTCTGCCATGCCACAGTGCAGCCTTTGCCCCGTGCAAGGCCCACACCAGTGCTGCTCTCCCACGCCCAGCCTCCAGAACTGTGAGCCGTGAGAACTTAAACTCATACTGCCCATTTTTTAGTACTTTATTATAGAAATATGAAATGAACTGAGATGCAGGGGCCCCCTTTTCCTTCTCCTAACTATATGGTACCTCTTATCTAGGAATGCTAAAGCGCTGTGCAGTAGAGTGCAAGCAAGAAGCCTTGGGGAACGCGAGCCATTAGTAGAGGTCATGTCCGGCCGAGGCTCCGCATGCAGGCCTGGAGCCCACCACACACAGTCCTCTTTCTCCTCCTAACAATTCCTTCCTACAACTGCTGTGACCATGGCAGAATTGATACCAGTGGAGGTTTTGGAGCAGGCTCAGAATGGCAGCTCTGAGGATGTGACTATCATTCCTGTACACACCTGCCTGATTGACTCTAGGACTCAGCACTGTTGCTTTGTAATAAAGATTTTTTATAGCCTGTTATCTAACAAAACGGAATCAGGCAACCAGGAATCTGTGGCCTCATCCCCAGTGCTCAGAGCATTCTGCAAACTCTGGAGGACATTATCTACCACTAAATGGCATTGTAGTGCATCATATCTACAAAATCACGTAAACATTATAAAGTAAAGGAGATAATATGCTCTTTCTCACACCCCCGGAAGTGGGCAGGGTAAATGTTACACTTACTAAAAGGCAGGAGAGGAAGTCAGACTCCAAAAGGTGAAGTGACTGGCTCCAGGTCACTGGGCAGATCACGGAGCAGTGAAATGACCCACACCTTGACTCCGAGCCCGTTTGCTGCCCTGTGGAGCTTCCTTCACTGTAAACATGTCCCTCCACTAGAGCTCTCAAAGGGGTCTGCTTCATATTTTATTAAGTGTGGTGTTCACGTCTAAACACAGTCAGAGTCACCCATGTTGGGTTTTTTCTCTGGGTTTATCTTTAAGATAATAAAAAAACATTCAAAAATCTAGGCAAGAAATTAGCAAAACAAACTGCTGTTGTTTTCAAGCCATAACCAGGGCAAGCAGGCACCATAATTGCTAGCAAATGCTCTATAACTAGTGTTGTGCCATCGCCCTAACCATAGCCGGGCTGCTGGCTTAGATGATCCTTAGGGACACAGGTTTAATTCCACCAAGGTCAGGCCCACAGGTTAGACTTTGAATTATATGTCACACTGGCATGCAGTCTGCACATCTCTGCTTTAGTCCCTAAAACTATTTGTTATATTGTGTCTCTTGATCGCGGGTAATAAACAATATGCCCATCCTTGATTTCTTTCCACCTAAAAAAAAAGTCCTAAGCTGTTTATGGAAAAAGCTGGGTTTGGAGGCTGTAAACGGAAAGAGCTTTGAAAGCCAGGCAGGAGTCCAAGCTGACCTGAGGCCAGAGTCTCTATAAAAGCTAAGGCCTCCCGCCCAGCAGTGCGAAGGAGCTCACAATGGGGGGATGTGTGGGGGAGTTTCCTGCCCCTGAGCGTCCCTGCCCGGTGGGCAGAGGGCTGGCAGAGGTGGGGAAAGAGCAGCTGAGGCTATTCACCCTTTCTAGGAAAGACCTAGGTGCTAACCACTGACAGTAAATTGTGTAACAGGATGAGAAAGTATGAAATCTGTTCATGAAAATCCTTTTTCATTTAAGAAAATACGCAGAAAGAATTAGAGAAAAAAATAGTGGAAGGAAAAATATACAGTGGACATGGTAGTTTATATGTGAGTGATTGCTCAAAATTATTTTACTTGCAAACCATAGAGGCTCATCTGAAACTAGTTGAAGTAAAGAATAAAGATGAAAAAACTGTCTTGGCTCATCCAGAGAGGTTAAGACTGCCAGGTCTTCCCAGTGTCACTGGGTCTCATTTTCTGTCCTATGCTGTCTCTACCCAGACGCCCCGACTCTGATATCTTCAGTAGCTTCAAAGCTGCTAGTGACACCTCTCCCGCCCCAGAAGGTGAGAGCACGTGAGAGCTGCTGAAGCAGAGTCCCAGGCAGAAGTGTGTGGCCGGCACTGCAGGACCTCCCTCCCAGGGCTGGCAAGGTCAGCCCCATGAGAGCCCCCTAAACGAGGCGATGCAAATCAGTAAAGCTTGTACGCCTCCACTCTGTGATCTTCAACGCTTCTGTGAAGCTGCTGCTCTCTAAGTGATGTTTACGGAAGCGGCACTATTTCATGATGAAGCTTAGGAGTATGATTTGAGATGCAGAAAGGTCAGGCTCCCAGGAGATCTTACACTTTAGCGTCCACGCTGCCCACTTACCTCTGTGTGCACAGCCAGAACATCCCTGACCTCAGATGATCACTGTGGCACCGCATCCAACTGGCACCGTTCTGTCCATGTGTGCAAACCCACTTCACACCACGAAAGCCATCAAAGGGGCACAGCTCAGAGCCGTCTTTCATACACAACCTGAATTAAGTTCACCAAACTCACACGCCACTATCCTCCTTGCGGGCCAGGTGACATCCTGGCTGCCGCACTGGGAATCCTTCCTCCGATCACTGACTTCTGCTAGAAGAGGACCATCCTGAGGATGCCTGGGGGGGGTTGAGCTGCAGCTTCCACTAGGGGCGCCCGACTGTGTCTCCACCCACCTTCTATGAACAAGCATACCACAGCAAGATTGAGTTGTGTCCTTTTGTTTCTTTTTTCTTTTTTTTTTTTTTGTTTTGATTTGTTTTTGTTTTTGTTAGACAGGGTCTCGCTTTGTAGTTTAGACTGACCCTGAACTCACTGTGTAGCCCAGGCAAGCCTCGAACTCACAGTAATCCTCCTACTTCTGCCTCCTAAGTGCTAGGATCACAGGCGTGAGCCACCACACCCAGCACTGCGGTATGTGGCCCTGATTGCTGGTGGACATGAGTCACCACACCTGGCATTGTTGTTTGTGATTATCAGGGATCACACCCAGGCCCTTGTGTTTGCAGTGCAGGCGCTGGAACCATTGTGCCAAGTCCTCGGCCCTGAGCTGTGTTTGTTTGAACTACTGCCTTTTAGAACTAGAACCACTGAGGTCTTTGAAGAGTAGATTCTGCAGAATTTAGGGACTAGTTTCAATGTGCGAGGCCACATAAGACCTTGATAGGTGCTGGAGAACAGAAGCAGACTGCTGGCTCTAACTTCATGGAGACATATGGAATGTGGGAACTTCCTTAGGTGCTAGCAGGTGTTCTTAGCTACTCTAAGAATCTATTTCCTCAGGAACAAGGGCATGCAGGAAAAAATACACCCATTCTCTACCCAGTAAGCTCTGGCTGCAGCCTTCTTCATCAGCCTTTTAAAATCTGACTCTCAAGACACTCCAGGCCCTGCTCTGTATCTCAAATGCTGGAATCCTATCATCAGAGGGCTTTGCATTTGGTATTTCCTCTTCCAGACATGTTCTTCTCTTTGTTCTGTTGCACTGGAGCTGACCTACGGTTCCCATCGAGCCTCCTCAAAGATCTCATTCTGAAGTCAACGACAGTAACACGACCCCATTTGATGACTTCACATCTCTGCCACCATCTGCAGTTATGTTCTCTGTGGTTTGCTGATGTCTTGCTTCACTGGAAGAAAAGTTCCTTAAAAGCAGGCCCTGTCATCTCCGTCTCTCTGCAAGACCTTGCCCTCACCTCCCGGTGTAAGGACACTGCCAGTGTAAACCTCTCTGCTGCAGGCTGTAGGAAAGATGGCTTCTCCTTCCCTGAGCAAGTTAGAATCTGACTCTAAGTTGGACCCATAGAGACCTCTTTGATGTAACAGCCCACATATGATGATATTCCAAGGCTATTTCTGCTGAGCCTTGAGCCTTATGTTTGACATTTGGTAACATTTACAGGAATTCCTTTCATAATTTTACCAAGGATAGCATAGAGTTGTATTTGTGTTTCTAGCTAAATCATAACTTCTTAGAATACATGAAACTAGGCCTGGGATTTAGCTCAGTTGGTACCACGCCTACCTTGGAAGCACAAGGACCCGAGTTCAATCCCTGGTACTGTAAAAACAAACAAAACCCAAAAATACATGAAACTACTCAAATATGAGGGGCACTCTCTTATCTGATTTTTCCTCTTCAAGTATTATTTCCACTGGTGTTACTGGGAAGCTTGCTTGAAAGCCAGTGTGTCAAAGGGATGTGTGTGTAAGAGAGTGTGAGGCCACGTCCACACCCCCTACTCCCTGGGCATGGTGCTGTCTCACGCAGCTGCTGCTGATGTAAATCTCTCAGTGCCCTGTGGAGAAGACAGAGGCGTCAGGGAAGTCACTTCTTTCTGAAGAAGCCTCCAGTGGACTTGACTGTGGCAGACTCAGTGGGTAAATGTCCATCTTTCTCACTCTTAAAGGACACACTGAGGCCTCTTCTTTCCAGCTGTCCACAGGGGTAAATCTCTTCATTAATGTACCCCGATTCGGTTGGCTTCCATTTCCAATCTCACTTCCTGTCTCTGCTTCTAATGCTTTCTATAAAATTCATCTCCCAAGTGAAACTGCTTGCACTTAAATCTTTATCTCAGGACCTGCTTGTGGCATAGTCTAATCGAAGACAGTGGTTCTAAGCAAAGCATGGCAAAATAAACTTAGATAGAACTGAATAAATCAATTTCCCGACTGTAGGACCTCTCAGGTTCTCTAGTGTGCTAAAATGTATTATGAACGTCCAAGTCAGGGATTTGTGGCAGCATTTCTTAAATTTGGCCTTGGACATGGAGGCACCATGTCTAAATACTTAATATTTAGAAATTAAGTATATAGCAAATATATACTTACTATATTCCCAAGCCTCTCCTTTTCCCAGGTTACTCACCAAAGTCCTGTAGGACAATTGAGTGGTTTCACCCCCCTTATTCTTTCCCTTCGTTGTGCTGAAAGTGTTAGGACTAGAAATGAGCTGGTGGGAAGTGACTGTACGGTGACGTTTTTTAAACAACAACAACAACAGCAAATTGTGGAATCCATGCTTCTGAGAACAACAGGCTTTACATGAACCATTCTCTATCAGACGTTTGCTTATCTGGCTACACCTCCCTAGGCCTAAAGCTTCCTGTTTTTAAAGAAGGAGTTGGAATGCAATAGCGTTGCTGCCACAATCTATCGGGGTGATATATATCTTGTAAAGTTACTTAGGTGAATTACTAGGTGGTTGTCAAGTATCAAGTTTTGAAACTATTCAGAAATTAAGTATATAGCAAATATTGGCCATAAAATCCTTATTAACAAAATGCATTGTTTAAATTTGAATGGGTCATTATTCCATTTTAAATTAAGATATTTAGGACTAGATTCTAAAAAGAAATATATATATATATATTATTGCTAAATTATGGAATTATTGGTGATTAAATGAAACTTTTACATGCTTTTCGCATTCCTCCCCAAAGGTAAAAAAACCTATTAATGTTACAGGTTTTCTTTCTGACCCAATACCTACCTAGGATTACTCATTTCTCTATTTCTGGGGGGAAAAATGTATATATAGGGCCCTCCTCCTGCCAGGAATTGATCTAAAAAACTGTGAATCAAGCTTTAAAAAGAGTAAAAACCAATGACTGTCCCTGAACAGAGGAAAGGGGTGCTTTCCTGCTACTAGGGGCAGTCAGAGCAAAGGATGGGAGTGGCCCATTTCCAGTCCTGGCAAGCTGACCAGCCTTCCGACCATCTGTGGATAAATGGGCTGGCACAAAGAAAGAGCAGCTGGATTCGCTTCACTGCTTCCCTCTGAGGCTTAGTGCAAATGCTTAAGGCATTTTCCAAAGTACACTGGGCTCAGAACTAGGTTTGGATAACACCTTGGAGTTATTAGAAAAGTCATATATGCACCTTGGTTTTTGTCCCGGAGAGAACACATGAGCACTAAGGCCTGCTTCCCTTTTGCAAGGGGTTAGCCGCAAAGCTGACACCAGCCTGCTGGAGGACCCTGAAAAGCCTTCCAAGGGAGTCTCAAAGAGCACAAGAGTACTTGATCCTTTTGAGATTTGCAGACTACCTTCAAGCATTCAGGCATTCTTCTTCGACACACATACATCATCAGATCACATGTGTTTCTGACTGGTCACCTCTGAGTCCTAATGTGCTCGGTAAGGAAACACCAGCAGTACTGAGTCAGTGTGGGAGCAGCCTGTGTAGCTTTAATTTGGATTAGGATGCTCCAGCCTCCCAGTGAAAAATGTTCTGAACTGTTGCCAGATCTCCCTTCCTCTTTTCTCCCCCAAAGAGAAGCAGCCACAGTCGCACAACCTTTGTTCCCTAGAAAGTATCTTTGAGGAATCCTGATGGGTATCCCACTGGGCAGTCATTTTCTGAGTGCCCGTCACGTGCCATCCATCTATTGCACAAACATACCTCCAAGGGGAGAACGCAGCCATTTTTCTAGTTAGCAGACTTTGGCAAACATTTCTGAGGTATATCAGGATTTATTTGAAGCTTGAGACAGGATGTGGGCTCCAGATGGTACTTCTGTGAGTGCTAAGTCTCCAGCGAACCAAGGCTGACCTCAGAGTGTAAGGAACAGTTTTTTGCAGATGATTAGGCCATCTGTCACTGTGGACATCTGAGCAATGTCTTTCATAGGAATCGGAAGGAGCTGGGTGCCTCTGCGAAGGCCTCGGTGCTGGAAGAATGCGCTCCTGAGGCCTTCACCGATTTTGGAGGGTGGACCCTCTGGTGTGTGCAGGGTGTGCCGAATGCTCAAAAACGTGTGATCTCCTTCAACAGCTATGATCAATCACCGCATTGAAATAATAAGCAAATGGCAGAACATTTCCATGTGCTGTGTAGAAAGCCTGCGTGCAGTGGTGTGTCCAGAGCTTGGGGTAGATATTCTAGGGAAGATCGCTTTAGAAGGTACCAGAGCTCTTGTAGAGAGAGTTAAAAGGTACAGGCTGAGGGCTCTGAGACCAGCAGTCACATTTCTCCAGGGCCTTCGTTTATTCTGCAAAGCCTAAGGCTGTACACGCTTCTTCTGTGGCGTGTCCTTCCTGTCCTCCGAGACGGTGCTTCTCACTACTCAAGATTCCCTCGGGAGAACTCTGTTCGCGCAGGCCTCACTACTTCTCCTTGTGGAAGCCCAGCTGTCCTCAAGTGCCTGCCTCTCTGAGACAGACCAGGCTGTGAAACTCTGCTGTCAGGGAGCAAGTCCTCCTCACCTGTGAGCCCAGCAGTGCTGTGGCCAAGGCAGGCAGACCCTGAAGCGGCTCCAGTTTAAAGGAACTAGAAAAGGAAGGTGACTTGTCCAGGCATCAACTGTCACCGGCTTTTGTGCACTTAGCAAAGAGCAATGATGCTTGATGGTTATGATTGGGAATAAAGCTCAAGGAGCACCTGGAAGTGTTCTGGGAAGCCTGCACAAGGCAGTACAGTAATCAGGATGTACCACAAGGCTAAGTATCCCGTGTGAGCGTTCTTTGTTAGAAGCAGTGCAGCAGATAAAGGAGCAGTTTCAGAAGTCAGAATACTCAGGCTGGGTCCTGTATCCTTGTACAGATCACGGAGTTTCTAAATTTCAGCAGCATTTTTCCTAGGTGGGATAGGACCTTTATCTCACAGGATTATTAATTTGTTAGACAAGTTAATATATATGAACTATTTAGTTTGATTCATGGCAGAGTCAATCCTCAATGATTGTTAACTTTTCTAGTTATTAATCAATAACATATATGGGCTTTGTAGCCAAATACCAAAAGTGTTGACCTACAGTCAATCCAACCAAATGTCTGTTGGGTACTTCTTATGTTAGGAGCATAATATGTATAGGGGACTGAATTCAAGAAAATGAGCAATCCCGGGCCGGGGATTTAGCTCAGTGGTTCCGGCACCTGTCTTGCAAGCTCAAGGACCCGGGTTCGATCCTTGGTTAACCACATACAATACTGGGCGTGGAGACTCACGCCTAGCAGCAACCAGTACCACATACCACAGTGCCGGGCGTGGTGGCTCACACCTGTAAACCCAGCACTCGGGAGGCAGAGGCAGGAGGATTGCTGTGATGTGAGTTGGAGGCTGAGCTCAGGGCCAGCCTGAACTACAAAGCGAAACCCTGTCTCAAAAAAACCTAAAAAAAAAGAAAATGAGCAATCCCATCACTGTAGTCTCAAAATATTATGGTAAATGCCGGGGAAGAAGATCATGAACACGGAGTGTCATGTGAGCTATTAATAGAGTTATGAATAAGTTATGCTGAGAAGGTATTAACTAGGTATTAACTAGGGTTAACTAGTAGAGCCTGTACATTGGGATGTAGTTGAAAAGCATTCTGAGGCTAAATCCAGAGTGCTATAAAGGTAAAATGAGGCACAGTAACATTTACAGAGTTTATTGGAGCAGATGGAGATTCAGGAGCCAGGCAGCTCCAAGTTAGCGGAAGTTCAAGGCCCCCCAAGGAGCACACAAGAGGAAGTCTCCATGGGTCAGACACAGAGGCAAAACAAACAAGTATGGATTGTGTTTGTACATTGTCTCATTTTTTCGGCCCATTAGAATATCCTAAATTCTGCAATCTAGGTTTGTTTGCTAATCTGATTGGTGGAGCTGGAGTTGTGTTTTTGTTTAGTGTAGGCATTAGCATGAAACAGCTTCTTAGGCTCACTTGTGCTTGGAACTCGGCAAAGCTGAGGCCCCCAGGCTCTGTCTGCACCCGCACTGACTTCAGCAGCAGTAACAGCAGGCGAGCAGTGCTGGGTTTCAGTGTGGGCTTTGTCTCTGGTTCTTTGTGTAAGTTATGCCCCATTTTTAAGCCCAACTGGCCACCAAGGTGAAATGGATGTCAAAATACATTCAACCGTGTGAACTAGATATCAAAATACCCAGCAGAGAGATCACTCTCTGAGGTGCTTTGCTGTTGGGAACAATTCTACATAATGTTGGAGGTAAATCATTTCACATGTGTGTTACAACTAGGCCTAGTCTTCTTGCCCACAGGCCAGCTATCACATGCCAAAATATTCTATTTTTGCCCCATCATAGCTGAGGCCTTAGTGGCCCCTGATGCTGTGACACCTCCTCAACATGAGAACCTCATGACCCGAGAACCTCATCAACATAAGATCCATGGACACACGGTTACCGGAGCCCGAGTCGCCTGATGTCCCTTGTTATCATGTGTACCTGATAAATGGTGGCGAGCTTGGAGAGCCTTGCTCTTTGCCCGCCCTGAGGCGGCGACCTCCTGACGCCCTGTCTGCTTTTCAGCTGCCCCAGTCTCTGCTGTCTTTTTCTTTGGTCCTCACCATCCTGCTTTCTAGGGCATTGCCTGGTTGACCACCCTCCTGTACTCAGTGTTTTTGGGGTCTCTCACCCGCCGGCAGAGTCTTGGCTGCACTTTGCTTTCTGCTCACGTAATGCACAACTGGTGTGGACATGATCCTCATCCCCAAAGACTCCCTTTTAACACACATCTTGTCTTTTAGCAACTAAACTCCGACAGCACAAATTAAATCTTACATGGGCTCTGTAGATCTTTAACTACAGATAGTGGGAGTTTAGTGAGAGATAACCCCAGAAATTAGGATGCATTTTAAAATTATTTCATAAAGGGAGTAAGATTTACTAAAATTCAAAAATTCAAATATTTAACAAGCATTTTCCTTCGTGCCATCATTTTTCTTAAACATCACAAGTAATAGAACCAACTCATGTATTTGCCACCACATCAAACCTTAGAAATAATTCACTTCCATGTACAGATAAGTCATACATCATTGGGTGATTGTGCAGAGGGCCCCGACTCAGTGCTCTGAGGCTCATTTCCAGCACTTGTGATGGTGCCAAAGCATCACACTGGGGAGGGCACACACTTGAGTTTGGAGCTTTGCTCATGTGT
Source organism: Petromus typicus (assembly GCA_004026965.1). Taxonomy (NCBI): domain Eukaryota; kingdom Metazoa; phylum Chordata; class Mammalia; order Rodentia; family Petromuridae; genus Petromus; species Petromus typicus. The sequence goes on from PVIR01008070.1 coordinate 40,232, forward strand.
ACTCACGAAGCACTTACTGTTCGTGGTGAGGCTGGGCGTGACACGGCACAGGTCCCAGGCAGCCACACCACCACCAGGGGAGGAGCTGGCACGGGGGAGTGAGTTCTGGGTCGAGTATTTCGAATACCATGCTTTTGGATTTCAATATGCCTACAAAATGCGATGTATGTTTCTGATTCTGAAGCCCCAGCCCTTCCCCTTTACACTTCATGCCCACTGTCTCCAACAATGTGGGTATAGTTTTAATATTTATGAAATGGAAAACATTTCAGAGAGCTTACTTTTTAATTTAAGAACTCAATAGTGTATTTTTGTGCACAGCTCATTAACTCTGTTAAGCTTGTATCTTCACGCAAAGGGTTTGATTAATACAGAGAAGCACACTTGGGAGCACTTGTAAATTATGAATATGAGACCATCTAGGCAAGTGACAACACATAGCAGTTTAATAAGTGATCACTATACAAATGAGTAGATGATGGAATAAAAGTGTTTTGTGTAGTATGTCTTGTTATTGATGTCAAGGTTGTTGAAGAAATGAGTTTTGGCTGGAGGCTGAGAGAGTGAGGTCATAGAATCACCATACAAACTCTGGAGAAGGTTTCAAGGAATACTTTTGCTTTTTTATTGTGAGCACTTGCTTTATATAGAGATGGTAAAGGGGCTGGGGATACAGCATGCTACAGAGCTGGCTGTGACTGATGGGTGTGTTAACATTGTATCATACTATTAGTCTTGTGATCTGCCTCTGCATAGGGCCGGTTTGCTTGGTACTGTTCATTTTGGCTGAGGGCCACAGAATCAAGACATTGACCAAGGATGGGATAGGTTTTGTGTAACATATAAGTCTGGTTTCTATGCATGGAGGCAGGTGTACTTGCACCTTTTGGTGTCCCATAGTGTGCTACTGGGCTATGTGTAGCATACCTGACTGAGCCAAGAATTAACCTCTCCTTCAATGTCTTATCACACAAATATCCAGTACCTCTTGCTTTCTGATGCTTGTAACCACCAAGTGATTTCACAAGTGTTTCTGGAACTTAGCTCATGCTTATCTGTGTCTGGCAACACACTCTAAAGGAGTGACTGCCTTGCACTCATCCTCAGGAGTGTGGGCCATTTCCTCTTGGGAACTAAAGTGGGAAACTGGCTGACTCATAAAGTGAACACATATCTTCTCCACAGTTACACCCTTAATTACTTAATTTCATAACCTGCTATGTACTGTGAAGAGAAACACACAGCCATCAGAGTGAACATCAGTGACTGTGGCCTAGTCGAGTTAGCTGGCTACAAAGCTGTGGTCTCAAGAGGCAAAGGCAGACCACATCACCTAATTGAGCGCTGTGTCTGAGTCTGTAATGTGGATTAAAAGATGCTCCAACTCTTCACGCTCACATACAACTCACTGTTATCCTTGTGTCTGTATTTTATTCCTGATGCAAGGACCAACGCTGAGTTTCTGTTGTGACCTTGTGACTGTTCTCAATGTGAGAAGCAGTTCTGTCCCATACAAAGGCGTGAATGTGGAAGTAATGAGCATCAGGCATGGTCAGGAATGTGGTATCCCAATTCCTCCATTCTAAAGCTTCTGCATATACCCTTTGTGCGTGGTCAAGGGTCACAGAAGCTGAACGCAGTATAACTCACTGGCAAAGCGTTTCCTGTGGATTCTGGCTCTCGGGAAGATGGAGAAGGAACACTCCAGCCTGTTTCTCCTACCCTGCCCAAATCGCCAGGACTTCCCCTGAGGACTCTGGGAAGTCAGTGGTAGCAGGTGGCCTGCTGAAGGGAAGCAGGGCTCCAAGTCTGCAGAGACCTTGTGTCACTGGGACTTCCTTTCCATGTCTCCTGGCTGCGGCTCACAGTGACCTGCCCCTGTTCAGGAAAAGTCACAAGAGAAGCCCCGCTTCTAGTGCTTCTGTCTGAGTGTGGACAGAGCCCTGAGACGGACAGGGTGGCGCCCCGGCTCTGGCTCTGCTTTTGCCTCTTCTGCCCTCCCCCGCCAGCGCCCCTGTCGGCAGGGCCTGGAACACTGGGGAGAGGTGCCTGCTCTTTGGCCAGAGGGGAAGGGCAGGGTCCCTGGACTTCTCTCTTGTTCTTCCGTCCTGTCCCCGAGACAGACCTAGCTGTGGGTAAGAACTAAGGTCTATTTTCCAGCAAAAGAATATGCATAGTAACCTTTAAAGCCAGAAAACATCCAATAGAAACAGGATATTTTATTTAGCTGAATATATACAAAGTATTATCATTTCAGTGTGTAACTAATATATTAGTGCAGGTATTTTAAACTGTTTTGTGTTAAGACCTCACAATCCTCTACACAGGACTACTGAGCCCTGGAAATGTGGCAAACTGGGGTGTGCTTGGAGAGTGAGCTCCACATTTCAGAAAAAATAGTATTTTTAAATCAAGCAAGGTATAAGTGAAAAACAGCAGAAGTTTTAATTTTAAAATTTTACTACAGTCAGAGTCACATGCCACTAGTTCCATTCAGAAAACTCCTATTTTGAACATCTCTATCCCTTTTTCCTTGCCCCTTTCTGAGGCAGTTTGGAAGTCCTCTTTTGAGTCTCTAGTTACCTGCCATGGGTGCATCAATACCCTAAATTAATGGTCATTTTGACTTTGGGGAAGAGCCAGAAATCACAAGGTACCAGCTCTGGTGAGTGAGCTGTTGATACATCTCCACCAGCTGGCACCGGGCAGTGGCACTGACTCTGTCTGGATCACACCTCCTATGAAATGATGTGTGCCACTCACTCTGTACTCCTGCTGGTAGCACTTCTCTGATCCTGATATTTCACTGAGACTGATGCCAGCTGGGCTGTCCAGGGATTATGGTCTGTCAGGCAGCCGTGGGTACTGATTAGGCAAGTGGGAGACCAGAGGGCCTTTCTCCTCGCAGCAGGGGTGGCAGCCCTGCGGAAACTCGGGGAGGGGAGGCATGGACAGGTGAGTGTCTGGCTGAGGAAGGTCCCCTGAGTTTCCTGTCTGAAAGCCAGGGAGGCCCGCTGGGCTTGTGCTCTTGGGAGTCCCCGGGGCAGATGGAGGCTAGCAGAGGCGCCCTGGAACCTGGGGCCTGGGAGCCAGAGAAGGGCAGGCTCTGTGGTGCTAATGGTGACTCCAGCTACATAGCATTCCCTCATTAGCATAACAGAGCCCCAGACAACATCTCTGGCTGCTCAGGAGCCACTGGCTTAACTTACCTGCATTTTCTCACTGGGAAACTATGTCCTTTTGGTCCAGGAAAAGCTGTTCTAGAGACTGACTTCTGCAGCACCAAGGGGTAAAAATAACACCTCTGGCTCATGCTTCTAGAGGGCTTGTGCCTGCCCGGGGCTCTGAGGGTTTTTCCTCACTGACACTCCCGGAAATCACAATCTATGGATATTATTATTCATTCCATCTTCCAGGAGGGAAGGAAGTGGTCTGAACATCCTCCCGCAGCCGGGCAGCCCTGGCTGCACGGTAGCAGGCTGGGCCCTCGCGGATGTTAGGATGTTTGCTGCTCTCTCCCCTGAGCAGGGTAAGGCTGATCCTGCCGGGACTCAGTCCACACGCTGTGGGCCTGCCCGCGTGTGCAGGTCACGCTTGAGGGTGCACTCAGTGCAGACTGCTCTCTCACAAGGCCGAGTGAGGGTGCCGGCCTCCCTCCCATGCTGGGGCAGACAGTGCTGCGCTGTCACCAGCGAGGCTTCCTTAGCACCGGCTGAAGTGCTGCTCAGTGGAGCTTCTGTGCCAGAATACCAGGCTTCTCAAAAGAGCATCCTGTTCTAGCCCTGCTGACTCCCACTCAGAGCTCACGCCCAGCGTCCAGAGATGTGAGAGGCTGAAGCAGTCCTGTGTCCCTCTTGAGCTGTGCACAGTGCCAGGCACGGAGCAGACGCTCATTTCACCCCTTACTGGCCTCTGTCCCTGTTAAGAGTTAAAGCTGTACCTGCTTTTCAACTGAGGCTCTAGGGGGTGAGCCGGGGTCACAGCTGGGAAGGGAGGAACCCAAAGGCCTTGCCATGTAAAGACTCCTCCAGCGGTGAGTCACCTGAGGACTTGCTAACCTGTGTGCTCCGGTCTGTAGGGAGTGACCTGGGACATCATTTTCGCAAGTTAGAACTGGAATTTTTTTTTTTTTTTTGCATGAGACTTAGTCAAATAGAATGTAGAATAACAAAGTATATTACTGGCCTACATCATAAAGTCTGTTTGTGATCTAAAAAAATGAGAATACAATGCCCAGTCATTTTTGGGTTTTTTTCTGTGATTCTAAAGGGTCTGATTCACCAGACCCTGTGACAGTCAATCCAATCGTCTCCTCTACTCTGAGGGGGATGTTCTCATCTTCACAGATTCACTCTTGTCTCATGCCTGTGCCTATTGCAGTGTTTTGTTAATTAGCTAGCACACAGGCACACAATCAGGCAGTTTGCACACCTGATCAGTACTGACTCCTCCTGCCCCTGCCCTTTCCCTGGGAAACCCTGTAACATGAGGTCCTCAGAACCCTGCCTGGAAAGAGTACCAGAGGTTACACAGAGGTGTTGTTAGTCACTGTACAGAAAGGGACTGAGCTCAGGTCTATGCCATCTCCACTCTCAGGTGGAGGCCTGATAAAGCCCCCACAGCTCCTCACACAGATATTAAGGTCAATGTGGCATGGATTTGCAGGTGCATTGCTGCTACCCAATCAGACCGACAACCTCGGAGCTCTAGAAGTTCCTTTGTTTCTTAAGGACATGGAACACTCTGGTCAAGCTCAGGGTCTCATTTCAGCTCCGTATCTCATGCCACTCGGCCTGAATCTTCACCCTCACAGCTCATGCGTGGCCATGCCACCACCAGGTGCCCGGTACATGCAGTAGCCTCACAGCTGGACTCCTTAGGGTAGTCCCTTCCGGTAATTTTTTCAAATGCAAATTCTGTCTCTCTACTACACAGTAAGGCCCGCGGGTTGCCCTGCCATGGAGAGCATACTTTGTCTTAGGGTGTCTGCCTACCTCTCCCAACGGCTCCACTTGTCAGTTTCTGCTCAGCGCTTCTTTCATTCCTCTGACATGCCTTGTTCTGTGCCTCCGTGGGGCCTGGCAGGTGCAGGCCCTTCACTGTACCACTGTACCACTGATATCACTGTACACCAGTCTCCTGTTTCCCTCCTTGTAAAACTTCTACCCATTTCCCAGAGCTCCATCAATGTTACTGGTGGAAAAGCCTCCTTTCTGAGTGGAACCATAGTTTGCTAATGATAACAGGGCGCTTGGAATCTTTGCCTTGTATAGGGTCACTGACCTCTCACAGGTACTGATGTGATTCTTTGGTTGATGTTGAGGAATTACCTGGCTCCTAAAGGAGGAGGACATTCAGTGTCATTCATCACACAATGAACTTGATCGTTTCACAAGCAAGTGTGTGAGGGCTTAGCTTTGGCCACAGCCTCCAGTCCAAGGGAAAGCATCAAGGGCACGCCCAGGGACTTATGCGTCAGGTCTACAGCGTCTTCCAAGGGTCAGCGTTGACGTCTCAGCACCATGGTGTTCATGATTTCCCTTTTGGGGGGTTTGGACACAGATATTCCTTCATCTCCTTGGGATACTGTCATGTCCTTGTTTAGGAATTTAAGTCTGCACCTGACCTATTACAAATGGCCAGGGAGAGGGGCGGTCTGGTTCGTGGAATGAGAGGAAACGGTGTGTCCCGTGTGTACCCCCAGCAGAGTGGACAGCTCCACGTGGGTCTGCACGGGCTTCAGGTAGCTTGTTCCCAGACTTCAAGCATTCCCTCTGGCTGTGCTTCTGAAGGGGCCTAAGAGAGGGAAACAAAGACATAGAGGTCCACAAGCCAAAAAAAAGACATCTTCTCCAGGCAAATCTTCCATACTAGCCACAGGGAGACCACTCTGAAGGAATGCTATGCATAGTAGGAGTAATAGTTATTGTAACAATGTCTTTACAGAGCTTTTATTTTAGTACACTAAGGGCTCAGCCTGCATGAGCTTATTTAACATTCACAATTACACTGGGAGGGGCTCCGCTGTGCCTGGGGGAGACTAAACCGCAAAAAAGAGCTCTCTTTAAGACCACACATGAAGTAGCAGGTGGAAAAGAATGTGAAGCCAGGTGGGAGACCTTCCTGTCCCCTTTCTCTTGACCACTGTTTCTTCGGTCTTCCTGAGGTCTTGAATCATTCTCTAATAAATGTTTTCTTCTTTGCCATTTATTATGTTGCAGGAGTCGAGGATTCAGAGAGAGAGAACTCATGGATGGACCCTGCTGGGAGAAGCAGCGTCACCCCTTGCCCTGGGCCTGTGCTGTCTCAGGTAAATCTCAGAACTACCACCCCAGGTAGGTGCCATTATCCTACCCTTTGTGCAGAGGAGAAAACAGAATCCGGAGCCCAAGTCACTTAATGAGGGCCCATTGCCAGGCTGAAGCTGGTGAGGACAGAGCTTGGGGCTAATCTGACATGGTCAAATGTCCACACAGCACCAAGTCACATGAATGTCAGAAAGCTTAAACAAGAAGCCACCCGTGCGCTGCAGGACAACCCGGCAGGATGAGCCTAACTTTGCTGGGAGAAGCTTATGTGCTCTTTGAACAGTCTTCAAGCTAGGGAAGGGCAAAGCCCTCTACCAGCCTGCTTATATATACTACAAAGCTAGCAACAGGTAGGAATGGAAGACATTCCTACACGTTCTGGTGATTAGTACAGACCGAGTATAGAAGGATCTGCGTGAGAGGCAGTGGGTTCTCCACCCTAGTGTGAACACGGGGCAGGTGGTCACACCAAGGAGACCCAAGGGGGAATTCCGGTACCAGTCTGCCAGCCAGGTTAGGCCAGTGGCACTCAGTTTAACTGTACAGACGAGTCTGAGTACCAGCTCCTGCGCTCTTCCGAGGGACATGCTGGCTTAGGCCCTTTAAAGTCCTCCCAGCAGTAATTTTCTCTGAGCTGGTGTTTCCCAGTATGTGTTTGTGCAGCAAGCAGACTGTAGTAGTCAACAAGCTCCTTCTTTGAGAGGCCAAACACTGAAACTTGGGCTTCAGGCGCCGGTGGAGTCTTTGTCACAATGATTCAACTTACTGTTTTACAAAGACAGCTAGACAGTTACATATACGAGTGCACCTGGTTGTATTCCAATGAAATTCATTTGAGAAATAAGTGGTAAACCACACATGGCTCATACTCCATAGTTTGCTGAGCCCTAGCCTGTAAAAATCGGTGTTATAAAAAACTGCAAACCGTATCCCTCCACAAACGGTCATGGCACATGTTTGCATCGTAAGAGCTCTGAGAAAGCTGGAGAAGTAGAGAATCTCCCAAATTTATATAAGCACAGAACTCTTACTATATAATACTTATATCCTTTAGAACTAGTGCCCGGGAGAGCCACTAATTCCTGTCTACAACTGGGCAGCTAACATAACTATCTGTATAGATTGTGTTCTGAGAGGTTAAGGAGGAGCCTTCTCAGCCTATGGATTTCTTTTTCAATTAAGTATGTTTCTTGAATACAGCACATGCTGGATCTTGCTTCTTGATCCATCCTGCCTATTTCTTTAGTTGGTAGATTGAGGCCATTAACAGTGATGGTTGTAAATGATATGTGTTGACTTGTACTTGTCATGATATTTTTCTGTAATCGGTTATTTTACCCCATGCCATTTAACTTCTTGTCTTGCCTAGTGGCTTCATTCTGTGAGGCCTCATGGAGTTGTGAGCCTCACTGTTTTTTTCTAGGATATTGTTTAAAATATTTTGTAATGCAGGTTTAGGTTCATGAAGTGTTTCTGGTGTTGTCATTCATTCTTAAGGATAGTTTTGCATGATATATCTAGGTTGGAGGTTGTTTTCTTTTAGGGGTTGAAATACTTAACTCCTTGCTCTCCTTGATTTGAGTTTGTGTTGAAAAGTCTGCAAAATACTAGTGGGCTTTCTTTTGTATGTGATCTGTTTCTCTAACTGCTTTTAAATATTTCATTCTTCTGTTGAGATTCTGGTATTATGCCTAGGTGTGGATGTTTTTTTTTTATCATGGTTAGTTGGAGTTCTGTATGCCTCACTTATCTGTATGTCAAATTCTTTTCTCTTGCTTGAGTTTTTTTGCCATTACATCTGTGAATAGTTTTTTATGTCATTTGCCCTCTCTCCTCTTTCTTTGTTGGCTCCAGTCAGTCTTATGTTATTCTTTGCATCACCCAGCAGCTGCTGGATTGCTTTCTCATGGTGACTTACTACTTTTAACAAATCCTTCCTTTCCTGGTCACTGGTTGCAAACCTGTCTTCTATGTCTGAAATTCTGTCTTTGGATTCATTAGCTACACTGCATAAGCTTTCAATAGAGTTTTTAATCTCTTGAATTTCCATTTGAATCTTTTTACTGGATGCCAGTTGTTTTCTATGCTGAGATTCCATCGGATTCCTGAGGTCCTCTATTTCTTTATATGTGTCATCCACCCTGATCATCATCTGTGCTATTATCGGAAAGATTATTTCCGATTTCACTTTTTCCAGATCCTCCTTTGTTTCCAATTCAGGGAGTCCAGGTGTTTGTGTTTCAGGGTGGTCTGTTTCATTGGTCCCTGTTTTTCCCTTTGGAGACTGGAAATTCTGAGTTTGCATTTTATTTGGTTTAATTTCTGAGTTAATGTCTGTAAACTGCTTGTTGCAAGTATCTTTGTTGCTAATATTTAGAATCCTTAAATGATTTCTTCTTGGGCCAAATTCCTGATATCACTGACCCTTAAGCCTCTGTAAGCACCACACTAGCACTTACTGCATAGATACAGATTCTGGGCCTAAGACTCTCAGAAGCTATTTTCCATTCCTATGTCCCAATAAATCTTTCCTACTCTTTACAAAAAGAAGAAATGAAAACATAGGAGCAAAGGAAAATGTATATGTTGCCCTTGAGGTTCCCTGTGTCAGTACTGTATATAGAAAACTTAAAGATCTTGCAGGCAGCTAGACAGGATGCCGACCAGGAGCCAACATAAAGGACAATTGAGACAGAAGGTCAGCACTGTAAAAAGAGAAAAATCTTCCCCTTCCAGGAAGGATCCCTGACCCATCCTATGCTGGAAACCCATGTACACTAGCTTTATGATTCACTTCCCCAGTGGGTCCCTGTTTAATCAGTATTACTAGGTGACTTCACCTGTCGTAGTCTAACGAGTTGACCATAGTTTGTTCTACCTTGAAGCCACCTCATCTCATCGCTTTGTGTGCTTTCAGAGACAAGATGGGCAGGCAACCTACTTTCTGGTCCCTTTCTGTCTGTCTTAGAAGCTATCTCTCTCTCAATACATTTTTCCTACTCTTAACCTCTATTCTTTGATTTTAGAGAACATGAACTTAAGTTTTAAGTCTCTAGCGGGTTTGGGAGTTACATTTCTTCCACCATATAATAGTGTCAGTGTGAACCAAAACTTTAGAGCCTTTGGACTGCGCTACATCCCCAGCCCCTTTCTTATTATTTTGACACAGGGTCTCCTTAATTTGGCTAATGGGCCAAATTTGCAGTCTTACTCCTGCCTCAGCCTCCCAGAATGCTGTAGTCGCAGGCCTGTGCTTACACCTGAACACACACATCTACTCAAGGTAAACCAGTTTCATTCTGGCCAGGTAAAGCCCTGACTACATGTCTCTACCCAAGGCCACTGTCCCTTCTCCCTCCTCATGCTGCCATGTACTACTCCTCTTGGCCTTCAAATTCATCACTCCAAAAATGAACCTTCTGTGACCATTAAGCACTCTCAGGAGAGCCTTGAAGTCCATCTGGTGCCAGCCTGACCATTTTTGTTGAATTTGGCTTGTAGGTAGTGAGAACAGGGCAGCACCTCCTGCTGGATTTAATTCTGCTCCAAAGTATGGGCTCTGTTCTGCTTAGAAAAAGTGAGGGGAGGGTGGTTTCCAAAGAGTCTGAAGCTTCCCAGGGAGATGACACTTCTGTGATGGGGTCTTAGCAGAGGCTACCTTGCTTTTTTATAATCCACCCTGGGTTTCCTAGCAGCTGAAGAATGCAGCAGAGTGTGAGAGCAGCCGTAAAGGGTCTGGACACTATCACCCACCAGAAGGTGGTCATTATCCCTGGTATGTGGCCACAGGGCGTGCAGGGCTACAGGGCATGTGCAGCTGCACGGTGGACAGAACTCTCTTAGTATCAGGACGAGTGTGACCGGGACATGTTAGGAGATGACATGGGAGTTATTCTCCTCTCCAGTAATTAGGAAACACGAAGCCCTTGTACTTTATTTTTATCATGACTACATTGAGCAATCAATTTCAGACAGTCCTTGAGAAAGGAGGTTGTTTCTGGGAAGATGATACCCTGATTAAGTCCTGACAACTATACTTAGACTATAAAAACAGCCGCCAGGCAGGCATATGATGAGTTCCAGGTACGGGGGTCACAATGCCCCAGGCTGAGACCAGTCCTCCCCTGCACCCCTCACTTGCCCTTTTCTGGAGATGTCATATGTTCTGTCTCCATCTATACTGACTCCACTTGTGCAATCATTTCCAGTACTGTGAGAAAAGAAACTCCTGCAATTACAGCCGACAAAAGAACTTACATCATGATTAATGCTCTTTCAAAACCCTAGGTAATCATGCAAGAGAGTAACTGATGAGCATTGTGTGCTTGGCTGACCGAGATAGAGAAATTAAACAGCAGATAAACATAGAAATAATGCAAGCGAACATGACCTGCAAGTGGCCCCTCCTCCCAACTATTTTAACAAAATGACAAAATGTATATTGTGGGCCATGAGGTGAGGTAGATTCAAGGTGAGATAAAACTACAATCAACTAGTAACAATTATAATCCTTAGGTAATATTGATCCAAGGGGAGAGCAGAAGGTGGAACAAAACTGTGATCAACCCATAACACTCCAAGTATAAGCATGTAGGTAGCATGGATGATGGAACAAGGATTTCCCCGAAGGAAGGGGCAAGGGAGGTTCTGGGTCCCCATCCAAGATGACTGATACCCACTTAGAATGCTCGCACCCTGGGGAGGGAGGTGTATGGGCAGAAGTGTTCCTTTTCTTGAAGCTTAGACTTCAGTGAATGAGCCTCAGGCCACTCTTGTCTTGCGAGTTGAGGCCCCACTGCTGCCTTGCCTAGCTGCTTTGTAGTATTTTCTGGCTAGTTTAGCTGTCTGCCACGTAAAATGACGAGCTCACAGCTTCTTTAGGAAAAGAAAGATGGTTATGGCAAGTGCCTCGACCACATAAGGCACCAAAAATGGTAACTATGGTTTTTCATCGAATAAACTGGAGTCTGCTGAAGACACAGACACACTCACCCACGACAGCCGTTCTCTCCTCTCAGTCACAGGGAGCAGATGGCCGCAATTTCAACACGCCCCTTTTTCTCAGCAGAGCCTCTGACCGTACAGACTTGATTGTAAATAGATGGTTCTTAAAGGCGTTCTTGTAAACATTAGGGTTAACAGCCCTCAGGGCATAGCTGATTTTGCTTCACCTTATCCTTTCTTAAAAAACTAGTGACTCAAACAGTGCTGCCCTTTAGCCTGGGAAATCCCTAAAGCGGAAGCTGGGGTAGGGAAAAGAGGCCTTTTGGGATTCTTCTCAGAATGAATCACCAGTGATTGGAGCCAAATTCAAAGTTGGATTCATTCAGCTGTGTTACCTTGAAAAGTGGAAGCTTGGAGGCCTTTCCCTTTCCTTTCTTTGTTCCCCTCCCTCCACCACACCCTTCACCTCTTACGCAAAGACCTGGGGCCTCCCTGGGGAAGAAGCCAGTAGGCCGAGCCACCGCATCCCACCGTCGGTGCTGGCAGGCGCATTTCCCTCTTTCAGGAGCGCATTACACGGGGTCCTCCTGGAGACGCGCCAGGGGTCGTCAGTGGTCGGCTGCGGCGGAGACAGAGGCAGCCGTGTGCTCCCCGCCTCAAGTGCGTGCCTGCTGTGCTGGGGGTGGTAAGACAGCCCGGGCAGCTCCAGTCGCGCCTCGAATGCGTGAGAGACAAGGATAGCTGGGCTTTTCCTGCCCGTCCCGTTTGTCTTCCATCCAGAGAACAGGTACACTGTGTGCTGAGGAAAGCAAAGCCAAGTATGGGACAGAAATTGTGAAATCGGCCCCGAGCAACATCTCTGGTGGCCACACAGCTAACAGAGGCCCTATCCCTGTCCTGAGCTGCCTCGGGAAGGGTGGTGGGTCTGAAGATGCTTGGTCACCATAGACCTAGCTCTTCAGATGCTAGCCTGGAGCTCAGAATCTCTTCACTGAATGAACTCGACCTGCCTCTGTGAATTCATCATAACATCACACGCAGCTCATGCACCAGTGTTCTGACTACTTTCCTTCAGGAACTCTCTTCTTCACACATAGCTTCGGGCAAGTTAAAATTCTGGTGACACTGGCACGAGTGATGCATTTCAAATGTGCATCCCCTACAATGCCAGCCAGGGATATAGCTCAGGCCACACCTGCAAGGTCCCAGTCCCTGTACAAAAAGAAAGATCCACGCACATACTCAGCCAGCTCCAGTGTTCCCGGCAGTGCGCCCTGTTCCACCTTTGGGATGCCACTGCCTCTTGGTGTGCTGTGTATGCAGGGGTGTGACAGAGACCTTCAGGGGCTTAGGGACGGAGCTACACACAGGGAGGGGAAGAGCCGGTATGAGGCTGTCCCTGGAAAGGAGCTGAGTAGAGAGTCAAAACATGAACAGGAGTTCTGGGAGAAGTCAAGGCGGGGAGAGGCGATGCAGGTGAAAGGGACAGGGCTGCTGAGCCTGAGGTACCAAGGAAAAGTAAGAGGAGGAGGCCAGTCTTCACCCGACAAGGACTTGGTGGGCATCTGACCTACAGCGTGTCTGTCTGCCGGTGTTCCGGGTCAGGCCAGGCAGCGTCAGGCGGTGAGAGAAACAGCCTGCTCTCCCGCAGCCGGCAGTCTGCCTTCAACAGGCCGCACAGACACACGGCAGACAGCTGGCCTTCCTGCTCTAGATCCCACATCTGCAGCTTCCAACAATCATTGATAGAAAATATTCTGCAAAAGAAAACTGTCTTCACTGAACACGTATCACCTTCTGCATGTCATTATCCCTTAACAATGTAACACTGCTTCCAGCATTTACACTGTGCTAGGTATCCTGAGTCATCTAGACACTACTCGGTATAAACATTTAATAGAAGAGACGTGAGCATCCGCAGACACAGGCCCACGGGGGGTCCTGGAACCAGTCGCCCACAGATACAAGACAGACTTATGGGCATCGAGAGATAAGCAAAGAGAGCATGTGCTTAGGAACCGAAATAGCAGGCCTGATAAGAGCTGCTGTGAGTTTGCAAAACCCACCCGCTAGAAAGGCCTCCCGGAGCTGGGGGCTTTGAAACATAGGGAGGATTTTTAAAAACAGAAGGAACACATCAGGGGGCAGAGTGGAGGGGCAGGTACAGTGACCAGAACGCATGGAACCTCTCTCTAGTCTTTGGTTTTAGGCAAAATGCTGGCGCAGCTGTAGTGCCCTGAACGGGTGGTAAGGGGGTCTGTGAGCTCCTAGACGTGCCAGGTGAGCTTACCTGTGACTTCTCACGTGTGTCTTTGTAAAGAGACGCTTCTCATTTTCACACATTATGAAGAGTGACTTGACTGCTTAGAAGCTCCCGTGGCTGCGGTAATGTGGCTTTCTGTTGTTAGCTCAGAAACGGGAGGGACAGCAAGCTACCCCGGACAGATCATGATGCCCGCCTGGCGGGGCTTCTGCTGAGGAGACAGCTGGCCCAGGCCGGGGTCGTGCCTGCGCACTGGGCTGTGCATTCCCAGCTCACGATCTGCCACCGAGTCCTTTACTTCCCTGGGCCGTGAAACCCGGCTTTCCGGGCCGTTGTGTGGCACTCAGCACAGCTGCTCTTTCGGAGCTTGTTTAAAAGAGCATAGCATTAATTTTGTCATAAAAGTCCCTAAACATGGGTGTATTACACCTATATTTGTAAGAATATTTTCAACATTGACTGTTTCTTGATGTACAAAGTCTAAAAAAGAACAACAGAAATAGATTGCTCTATTTAAAAAAAAATCTTTACTGGGCCGGAGATTTAGCTCAGTGGTTCCAGCGCCTGTCTCGCAAGTGCAAGGACCCGGGTTCGATCCCCGGTAACCACATACCATACTGGGCGTGGAGACTCACACCCAGCAGCAACCAGTACCACATACCACAGTGCCGGGCATGGTGGCTCACGCCTGTAATCCCAGCACTAGGGAGGCAGAGGGAGGAGGATTGCTGTGATGTGAGTTAGAGGCTGAGCTCAGGGCCAGCCTGAACCACAAAGTGAGACCCTGTCTCAAAAAATAAAAACAAGATTGGGTGTATTGCTCCGAGAGATGGGAGCAATACACCTGTTCAGAGCATCATTTGGTTGGTTACTATATGAATAAGGACTCTGTGATTAAATTCCAGGTAAATATTTTAAATTAAATCATAAGTCTTCACATCTACAAGAGCACACGTTTTATAAGTCTTTTACATTCCTGCAGTTACCAATGAGATATTCCTGCTAAATAGAGCAGAGCTATGAATACCTTCAGTTCAACTAGTGAGGGATCATAGTAAAACCACTTTTGAGTATGGCTATTAATACATACAGAACATTTTACCTGTATGTCAACCTTTGTATATTTCTTAACATCTTGTAGCATTTTATCTGCTGTAATTTCCAACACTGAATGGCAGTGCTGGCATTCTGTCCAATGAGTTTGACCCTGCCAAGATCCTCACTGTTTTTAGACTTAGTTCTAACACTGGATCATTTCAAGTCATTGTGTGACCAATTTGCAATGCTTAGTCTAGTCAAATATGTACTCACATTACTGTTTTCTTCGTCGTTTGAAGCAAAGTCTGCATTCCCTGCATTTGTATCAGTTGATACTTGTTCCATTTCACTGTCAAAGGAGCTTTAGCTCACACGACCAGCATCAAAATGGTCGCTGTCATCATCGTCATCCACTCACTCCACTCGTGTGTTATGAAGACACGTATTTACCATCATGGGTCATCTTTGTCATCCGTGCACTTTTGATCTCCAAAATTTGCAAATCTGGTTTTTCATGTGCCATTGTACTGAACTGGGCTATTTCTACCAGAAAAATCAAAAGAAAACCTAAAAAAAAAAAAATTAAGAGTGTTGTGGGTGTATGATACTCTCTATGACACTTAGGTAAACATACAGAAAACCTGTTGGACAGAGCATCATGTGGGTGAAAATCCGCTTTTGCACACGTGCACACACACCTTGCCATTCTCCTTCACTGCACCAGGTAGGTAAACACAGTGACGGCTTCCAGGTATCCCTGAGGCAAAGGTACTGCGGCCTAGAGCCGACCACTATTATGCTAAAGGAAGAACTTATGGGAGAAAAGTAAGGAATGTATTTGTGGAACCCAGTGTTATGCTCCACTGGTTTTAAACACCTGGCCACAGTCCACAAGCTTAGCATGTCCCATTTCAGCAGCAACACACAAACTCCATGCTTACAGGCAGAGTTGTTCTTTAAAACTTGTTATTTATATGGACCTGCTTGCAAATTCACTGCTAATATGTAGTTTTGCATTAATTGTTTTTTCTTCTCATAATTATGAAATAGCCTAGAGAAGATGATCAACAAGCCCCAGGTTCCCACCTCATTTATCAGTTTATGGTTAATCTTATTTCCTCTTAGCATCTCCTACTTGCTGTCGCTACCCAGATGATTTTGAAGCAAATGCCAAATTGCACATAATTTTACCCTTAAATATTTCTACACTGTAAAGGATTTTAAACAGAATTTGATATAAATAGTATGGGCTACTTCCCAGGGTCATGGAAAAGTCTTGTACTGCATAACAGCATATTAAAGAAGGTAATTGAGCAGGCCCCAGTTTACTCTCTGAAACATTTCTGTTGGTTAATTCTATGAGTTAAATATCTCTTACATAATGAATTATAGTTTTAACAAATCTGTTTTACTGCAGTGTTTTGAAAACATTAATTTCTCCGACTGCCACTGATGATTACAGAACAAGTTGAACAGAAACAGAAGCACATTTGCTGATACACAACCTTATCTCCCAAACACTATGCGCACAATAGATCCCATAGAACTACACTCGACATACACCCCCTCCGCTCGTGTCCACTGCAGGGCGCCAGCAGGTTCTGTTCTGCTCAGGGACTTCAGCCGATCCCTTCCACATGCTGTATTAGCCCAAAGTCTTCTTCTAAAAGCAAATGCAGGCCCCTTTCAAGGCTGTAACTATCTGTTGTTGAATCTGTACATTTCTGTAACGTTTGTCATGGGCTGAATGGTACCACTGATTACACCGGGTTCTGAGTGTTGTGCCCCAAACCCAGGGTTTCTGAACCTCAGGGTTTCTAACATGTGGGGCTTGATGTTCTTCTCTGGGGATCAGGGTAGAACTGGCCTGTGAACTCTAGTCTGTTTGGCAGCAACCTTGGCAGAGCCCCTACCGAGCGGACATACTAAGAGCTCACACTGGCGCCACACTGTAGCAACTGAAAATGACTGTAGATATTGCCAAATGTCCCCTGGGGAGAAGGGAAAAATTATCTAACAGTTTTCTTAGTGGTGGGGAGTCACTGCAGTAGTTTTTTTCCTACAAGCTCCTGGACAGTATAACAATTTTTAGGACACATATGTTTCACTGTCGCAGAACTCAGTGTACATGTTACACCACTCCCACTGCATGTATCTTCAATAGTAATATTATTTACAAGGAGCTAATCCATCTCATTCACTCTATGCTGAGTTCAAAATGTCAATTTCCAAATTCACAGAATCATTGCTCTCTAATAATTTTTATTTTCAAAGGACATACACTTTGTGTCACACAGGATCTTCTAACAAATGATAGTACCAGAAGTACTTATATTTACAGTTCCTAGGAGAGCAATTGCTAGGAGCCAACCCAAGTGCTACAGAAATTGTACTTGACGTCACAGCCACCCTGGTGGACTGCGGCACTTCACCCTGACGTTGACGTTTGCTGCCCCAGTCCCTCTTCACCTCAGGGGTCTTTCTTAGGGTCCTTTCCCACAGCTGTCCCCGTTGCATCCATCATACAGCAAATAATGCCCAAGCCCATGTGCTCACCGTCTGGGGTGGAGCTTGGTGAGTGTCATCTCCTGTAACTATGACGCAACTGCGCACTAACATTAAAACTAAGAAAAGAGATACCTGCACGGAAATTTGTTCATACTCTATCCAACAGCATGTGTTACTATTTCTATACACACATGCATGCACATACACACGTGCATATGACGCACAGAAATACTGCAAAGCCCAACTCACATCAGGAACCATGGTTATCTCTGCATGCTAGGGTATTCCAACAACCATGTTTGACCTCTTTGTTTGCCTGGCCTTTTTTTTTTTGGACGTTCAAACATGACCATGCCTTAGTCTCATATAAATTTTTAAAAGAAATATTTTTAGAGAGGAAACTGTAGCCCAAGATTGTATACGAGATAAGAGGAGAACTAGATACTTAATGAGTTCAAGTTGGAGTAAATTCTAGGATACAGAAAGAATTTACAGATGTGATTACAAAACTGCTGTCAGCAATGGGAGTGAAATCAGAGACCGGGGGCAAGGCCAGTACTTGGAGCAGGAGTGTGTTATTCCAGCTTTCAAAAATGAGAAAAATGTAGATTCTAAGGTCTCGAAGGCAATGGCTCCAGCACTCAGAACCCAATCATCACGCACATTTTGTGAACCCTTGAGAAGAGAGCTCAGCCGGGGATGGCTGGAGCCTGCAGAGGTTCACATCATGTCAGTGTGACTCTCTTCCCTCCTGCAATCACTGATTTTTGATGGATCAATAAAACACTCCAAACTTTATGAACTTCAGTTCTGCCGAGAACACTTGATAAATGATGTGATTCTCCACGTGAAAGGCAAGAGCGAGATGGTAAT